>BPLQ01002102.1:0-12039 GCA_021605075.1 Caerostris darwini
AAAACTGGAATTTCAGATTTTGTTCATAATTCTACAAAAATGGATTTTTGGAAGCTGCAAAAGTGGATTGCAATATTATTTTTAAGAGAAATATTAATTTGAATCTAAAGTAGTAGAATAATATGCCTTTTGGGAACAATTTTGTTTTTAAATATTTACAATCCCTTAATAGAACCTAAAAATGTACTTTATGGAAATTTTATTATGACAATTGGTTTGATGACATTTGTTTACATATTCTTGCAAATAAAACTTTGCAAATCATATCATAGTTATTTTTTTTTTAATTTTGTTTTATCAAAAAAATAAAAATACAATATACAACTATTTTTTCTTTTGCAAATTTCTTATTTTTTTTATTTATTTTTTTATTTTATTAATTATTATTATTGTGATAATTTTACTTTTTATATATTTTTTATTTTAATTTTTACTTAATTTTTTCTCAAAATTACTTTTTTTTCGCTTCTTATTAGTAATTAAAATATTAGCTAAATATTTTTAATATATTAAATAAAATGAATTTTTTTTTAAAAATATCAATTACATATAAATATTTTTTTAAGTTTTAAATAAATTCTTCTACTAATTTTTTTAATATTTTTTAATAATTTTTACTCCTTTTGTCAATATAAATTTTCTACGTTTAACTTTTTTTATGTATTTAGACTATATTTTACATTTAGTAATTATTCGTTTTAAATATATTAATATTACGGTTTTTCGCAATAAATATATTAGCATTTTTTTATGTGTATATTCTATTAAATTCAGGTTTAGTGCAAAAAAATAAAAATAGCTATAATCACATATACATTAAACAAATATCCAATTCTAACTTTTTTAACCGTAGAATATTTTTCAATTAATTTAATAAAATAAACTATATCCTTTTAAAACATTTGTTTTTAACCATTAATAAAACTTTAAAAAAAACCTTATTACTTTTCGTTATATGAAAATAAATTATTTTGCAGCACATACATTAGGCGAAATACTTAACTAAATTATTCCCTATAAATAGAATAAAATTTACTCTTAAACTTATCAGAAATGGGTTTAAATTGATGTTGAATTAGAGCTGGATTATATCTACACACATTTGACACCGATGCCAGTAACTTTAAAGTAAGCATATCTAATTTGATGGAGTGCCCCAGTGATATATTTATAATCGTTTTCCAATAGATTCGTAAAATATTTCCGTTAACTTTTATTCTTCGGAAGAAAGTTATCCGCCATCAATCTTGGTCTATCGAAAATATTTCTCCAGCAGACTTCCTTCTGCAAACATTAGTTACCATTCCATGGCTGCCTCTGTATTGGCTTACATGGAAAATTGTTATATTATTAAGCTTCCATGGACGTTTGTTTGAGCAGTGTGTGTCTGCAAAGTTCAACAATAACGTCTTGCTTTTATAGAATAAAATATCGATAGGAGGAAATTAATGATCCTCTTAAAAATATTAATAAGAAATTGTTCTTTCTTATTAATAAGAAATTGTTTTGTAATTGTTCTTTTTTTAAAATAATTAATTGTTTATACAATTTATTTTTCAATTCTTAATTTATCTTATTGATCCCGTTTAATACTTTTATTTTGCAAAAGCGTTAGGATTTGACTGTAGCTTTGGAGTAATATTTGGCTATGTTAATGAATGAATCTTTCTCGAATCATAATAAAGAATCTTATAAAGAATCTTTTGAGATGAGTATGCTCATAATGACTCTTTCCAGTGTAACAGAATCGTATGCTTTTTCGAACTATAAATATTCTGTAGAGATGAACATAACATAATTTTTAGCTTGAAATTTTCAAAGTGTCTACAGAAAAATTGTCAATAATAAGTAATAGTAAATAATATTATTATGATTAAAGTTAAGATCTTCACAGCAGCGTTTTAGAAGTATTTGATTATGTTAACAAATGAATCTTTCTGGAATTAAAATGAAAAATATTTTGAGAGGAGTACTATGTAATTATAAAGACTGTTTCCAGAATAACATAATCATAAAGTTTTTCGAAGTATAAATTTTCTCTAGACAGTAACACAAAATAATTTTTAGCTTGAAACTACAAACGTATCAACAGAAAAATTGTCACTAAAGTATATTAGTCTGTGAGCCGTACAAAAAAAACTACAAAAAACTTAAAATAGTAGTCAAAATTAATTTAACCCCTTAACTGTCGCCAGCGTATATATACGCCTCACTCAACCGATGCGTTCACTGCCGCCGGCGTATATATACGCCTTTCCGAAGTACGATCATTGCGTTGCTATAAAGAAAACTGCTCCCACGGTCTAGGAATGCCACAAAATGACCTTGACAATGTTTGAGATGGAGTTTATTATTTCAGAGAAAAGGGACAGGGTATTGTAAAGGGGCTGTTTCTGAAACGGTGAGTCATAGCTGTGAAGTTTTTGCTTCTGTTTCTGTTTGAGTAGGTCATGCTTTTTTTATTCTTCTTTTGCTTCCGTCTCGTCGTGAAACCAGCTATCAATGCAATGAATGTGATTTTGGTTTATGTGAATTGGTTTTTAAAAAACAAGTTTAGACATCTTAAATAAATAGTTATTTCTCCTATCATATTTTACAATATGAAACAATAAAAAATTCTTGTTTTAGGAAATATCACACAGCAGATAAGTTCTAACATCTGTTATATTACACTATTATTCTATACTTTAAATTTAGAATTTTTGTTTTTTTTACATTTTATTTTTTCTGTGAAAGTAAAAAGTTTTTATGTTGCAAAACGCACCTCTTTTTTTCCTCCAATACGTCGCATAACTACGCGCGCCTGTATGAAAAACGGTGGCACTGGAGAGCGCATCTCGTAAGTTTTCCTCGACAGGTAAGGGGTTAATTGTTTCTCTCTTGCACTAAACTGGATACATTTACGAATCTGATATTTAGACGTTAACCCTCATTTCTTTAATATTTTAGTTTTTTATTTCATAATTAGTGCTTTAGTAAAATTGTTACTTTTGCAGTAAAACTATGTGTTATGCTCCAAAAAATTCCATACATTAAGTGAAATTTGTGATTAAATGGTTTCTCGTCTGAGCCCATCCCAAAATATCGAGCAATCTCATATACAAACTTATTAAATTAGTGACAACATTCTATTTCTACTTCTACTGCCTTTTTTAACGATTTTGTAAAACATTCAATAATCATATCATATCCTATATTGTTAAGAAATATTAACGATTAAGAAAATTCTAAAATAAAGAAAACTATTTTGATTTCAGTAAATATTTCATATTGTTCTACTACCATTATCTTTTTCTTTTTTTTAATTTTTTTTTTATTCATAAGATTTTATAAGATTAAATAGATAATGCGGTTTATTTAGCAAAACAAATCACACTTTTTAAATTGTGAAAGTAATTATATTACCATCATTAGAGTAATAGTATAAAAAACGATTGTTTAATAATATGCATTTCACACTACAATATTATTTTAAATAAAAACTACATCCAAAGAGTTAAAGTATAATAAGATATTAATTTTCTTAACAACAATAAATATAGATTAATTAGTATTGACTTATTAATGAATTTCTGAAAATGTAAATAGAGACATACACTATTTAACACATTTTAAGGAAGATAATTATAGATTCGTGGAAGGACTCCACTTCTAAGCTGAAAACCCGAAACTCTGGTATGCGCAGGGTGAGCAACATATAAGCATATCCTCTCCGGGTGAGAGTCTGTAGGACAACTAATACGCAGGGTTGCTTTAAATATATTTCCTCACGGGATGAGAGACAATAAATTAAACGTTTGTGAGTGAAGCGTAGGTTTGGGTGTACTTCCTCTTGAATGAGAGTTTCGAGGCTGGCTGATCATTTCTGCCACAGAGGGCACTTTTGCCAGTATGTAGAAGGTAGCAAAGTTAAGTTATATATATATAAAGTTTAAAAAAATATTTTGAATACATTTTAAAACCTTCTTATTTATTACCGAATAACAAACAAAATATTTAATGTATTATTTGTTCAATATATAACATAAATTTATTTCTACAGGTAGAAAAATTTGTGTCGTTAAAAATAGTTTTATTTTTTCTAATAAATTTCCAATTTCCAAAAATCCTCTGGGAAAAATAAAGATTTGAAATCAAAGGAAAACAAATACTTTGATTCCAATTTATTCGATTTTTTTCATGTTTAATAATTGGGTTCACTTTAAAAACATTAAATTCATAACGAATTTATAACAACGACTCAGATGAAGTAAAATGTTATTCCTTTTCTGAAATAAGTTTTGAACAATTTTATATATTTTTTTGTGTGGTTTTTGCAAATATATATAGCATTTCAAATTTAGTCCTTTAAAATCGTAAGCATTGATACCACTGGAAAGAATAAGAACTCTGTTTGCTGAATTATAATACTAAAAGAATTTAATTTTGAATGTAATTTAATTTATATAAATTATTTAATATGTATTCCATGTATTTGAAATCTAATCATTATATTTATTAAGAGTTGGGACCGCAGATTTCAATTTCTCGATTTAATATTTGTTTCTAATAATATAGCTATCAGTAAGTTAATATTTCTTTTCTCGCTTTATCATATGAAATGATTCAAAAGAGGCCAAGAAATAAATTAATTCTGAATATTTTATATATATATATTTAGTTTTTATTATTATTATGTCATGAAAATAATGGAAATTCAATCTTATTACTTGCAATGCGCCTTAGCAGATTTTTTTTTTTTTAAATATCAAACTAGTATTAAATTCTGTAATAATAAGAAGAAAAGAAATTAATCAAGAAATTAAATAAAAGATATATCATGAATTCAATTTCTTACCTCAGTATTTTTAAAATTACTAGAGTATTAATACTCTAGTAATTTTAAAAATACTGAATTTATAAATTTAGCAATTCTATTCTTAATTTAAAACTGTTTTTACTATATTGGTTCCTTAATCGCATATTTTGAATAAATATATATTTTATTGTATATTATATATTAGACCGAATAGGTGGTACAAATATTATAAAATGAATTGGTATCAAGGTTTTATGTAAATATTTATGCAAAACACGACTTCTTTAATACATTATTTTCCATAACATTAAGGAAATATTTTATAAAATAGCCGTAGGTCTTTTGAAGAACACTCAGCATAACATCAGAATATGACTTTAAATAAAATGTGCTGAGTAATATTGCAGTATTCAATATAAAGATGGTCAATTGAAATGCGTCCTCTACAAGTAAAATAAAAATGGAAAATTATGGCATCATTTTCCAAACGATATGTGATGAAAGTTTCTTAGAGATAAACTAAAAGTGGAGACATGTGCCTGATTTCTTGATTTGCAATTTTTTAAAACAATTTCAAATCATAAATATGGCACCCAGTTCCAAAACCAACATCTGCTTCCTAATTCCTGCTTTCTTGTTGCCAATCTAAGGATGGTATCAAAGTCAAATGAACTTAGATGGCTTCCTGTAGTGTTGAACATATAATCATTTGTGTGCATCTCACCTCGAGCCACAGAAAGTAGCATTTGAGGTATAGGCTAATGAAAGATTGTCCGTTATACGAATATGTCTAGGTTTATCTCTCAAAGCGATGTCAATAGCTGCTTGATTTGGAGAGAATTGGACTTCATTATTATACATCAAGCACCCATGAAAGTGATTCATACGAATGAACACCAATATCTATTGTGTAGGGTAGTATCTCTTTATGTGATAGTATAGATTGTGTTTTTCCAACAATTACTGCTGAAACCTTTACTGATAGTGAGACCAATAGTGCTCAATACTGAAGAGATTAATGTTCAAACCTAAAAGTTTTGCTGTGGAAATATGAGGAGATTAAAGTTCAACCATCACTAGTCAATTATGAAGAGATTACTTCTCAACCATTTCTGCCATTGAAACCATTACTGCTAAACTTTAAAGAGGTTATTGCTCAAGTCTAAAGATATTACTGTTCAAGCCAGAAGAGGTTACTGATCAAGTCTGAAGATATTACAGTTCAACGATTACTGTTGAACCATCAAATAAGTCCATCAAAGCATTACTTACTACTGATCAATATCTGTTGTGTAGGGTAGTATCTCTTTGTGTGATTACTGCAGAAATCTGAAGAGATTACAGTTCAACCATTACTACTCAATTATGAAGAGATTACTACTCCGTTATTGCCATTGAAAACACT
This sequence comes from Caerostris darwini, assembly GCA_021605075.1. NCBI lineage: Eukaryota > Metazoa > Arthropoda > Arachnida > Araneae > Araneidae > Caerostris > Caerostris darwini. Next base: position 6,204 of record BPLQ01002102.1, read on the forward strand.
ACTGCTGAAGTCTAAATACATTATTGCTCAAGTCTAAGGAAATTCTTGTTCAATACATAAGGGATTAGTGATCAAGCCTGAAGATATTATTGATCAACCATTACTGCTAAACCTTTAAAGAATTATGCTGGAATGTAAAGAGAAAATATTATTGATGCTCAGATGAACTTTTGCATCTCTGAAATATACTATAATTGCATCCTGAAAGAGTACAACCGATTAGCATCTTGTAAAACTGAATCTTGGCAACGCGTATCACCAGAGATTGTCTTCAGAGCCAACGATGGAGCCTATAGATAGTCCAATAAAAAAAAAGAAACAAGTACACTGTATTAATATCAGAAATATTTTAGATTAACTCTTAGATACTGACAATATTTTACTACATTTATTAATATTGAAACAAAATTCTTAAATAATACATTTTATGACTTTAAACTGTAGTTCAAGCAATAATATTTTATATTTTATTCGTGAGTGCCTAATTAATGAAGACAATTCATACTATTATGTTTTAATACAAATCATTTTAAAACGAGAAAACTAATTCAGGTTTCAACTAAGACTTTCTTTAAATCAGCACTGAAAATTTCACAACATCAATAACACGACAGCCCAAGGTGGGCCAAGTCATTCCTTTAAAGAGATTTGCATACATTCATCTAGGAGACAATGGTCCTCCAATTCTTAACCTTCAGCAAAGTCTTTTTCAACTGTTTCTATCCATCGCAATTTGGGTCTTCTTCTTTCTCTTTGTCCCCTTGGCTTTGCAAAAAAGAACCTTTCAACAGGATTTAAATCATTCATTTTAAATACAACAGCAGCCCAGTTTAATTTAATGATCTCAATAAATTTTATAATATCTGGGTCTTTATAGCATTTATAAATTTCTGTGTTGTACCATCTTCTACAACAATAACTTTCCCTAACACCTCCATGAATAACCCTTGAATTCTTACGCTTAAATACACCCAAATGGGAATCATCACATCTTGCCAAAGTTCATGATTCAGACTCATAGACCAAAATAAATATAATAAGGGTTTTATATAGCAAGAATTTAATTTTTCTTCATATAACTTTAATTCAGCATCAGACAGACTTCAATTCAGCATCTACAAAAAGTCATTAATAATTTTATTAGTTCATTTTAATTTAATTTCAAAGTAAAAATGCAATTTTTTTAAAAATTTAAATAAACATATTTAATTGGAAGACGGTTGCCCTGAATGCAATATTTATAATTATGTTTTGATAAGAACATTTCTTAAGCAATCATTAAAATTCTCAACTATTTTTTAAAGCAACTCTGATGCATCGTTATACGTATTTCTCTGTAATGATATTTAATTTTAATCTAAGACGAACAATAGTTCTGAAATCGGACAAAACTTTTTTTCCATAAAACCCAACTTTAATAAGATTGCAAAGTATTACTTGCGATGTCCTTCAAAATTAAGGAGCATATTCTCTTCATTAAAATATAAAATGAAAACCATCAAATTAAAAATATTCAATCGGTTTCTTCTGCTATTTCACTTCGAATTATTATAAGAATATCTTACAGTTTAAGAACTCAGAAACACAAAAAAATTCTTTTCAAGATTAAAGAATGTAGATTTGATTGTTCTTTGAGGCACAAATTCAACTTTAATTACAAATCCAAGGATCTTGGGCTTCCTCACTGTGACTTTTTCTTCATCATTTTCCTTTTAATTTAAATGGTTAAAAAAGTTTTTTGTTGGGATATTATGCAATTACTTTTTTTTCTGAAGATGAAATGAAGTTTTTTTTCTTTTTTAGGGAATTGTTTCTCTTGCTTGATTATTGAATGTATTTTCTTATTTAATGAAAACAGAATTTCAGTTTTTGTTCATAACTCTACAAAGTTGGATTTTTGGAGACTACAAAGCTGGATTGCTATATTCTTTTTAATAGAAATTTGAATTTGAATCTAAAGTAATAGAATTATATATTCTTTCGGAACAGTCTTATATGTAAATTATTTACAACCGCTTAATATTATTTTAATAAAGTACTTTATAGAAATTGTATTAAAATAGTGCTAAACTCATGGCTTAAATAGCAACTTGCTTCGCTGGTAAGCAGTAGAAGTGAAGTTTCATCAGCTGGCAGCTTTGTTGTAGACGCTGTTTTTAAAAATCGTGGTAACTCGATGGCGTTTGTTATATTCAGCTACCCGTGGCAATGTTCTAGGTTTTCTACCATACGATACACAAATGCGGGTAATTCCTCATAAAGTCTTCCCGGAAGGCAAGAAGCCAAGTCAGACTTTTACCTACGACTACTCCATTACAACAGAAGCTGCCTACCCCCTGTCCTCATTCTATGAGAATACACGGGTTCATTAATTTGGTCTAGATGTTGTTGTCGATCAAGTGGGCTAAGAAACGCTCTACCTACACATTCACTTTTTACTAAACTGCATGATGAAAATTCAGAAGGAAAAAAAACCAGTGGATTATAAGTGAAATGAGCTTGCATAAAATCTTAAGAAACAAATTATAATTTTTTTTTACTTAAAAACATTTATGGGTTGGCTTGCGGTAACAATTCAAAATGTATTATATTGTTAAAAATGATTAAAAAAATTAAGTTAATAATCTTCTTCAAATGTTGGATCAAAACAGTTCTGGTATATGCCGATCTGAACAGAAAGTCAAAAGATTTTCAGTATTCATTGACTTCAATTAAACATCAACAAATCTGAATAAAGACTATTAATGACTTCAACTCAACATGAACAAAAACTCATTATCAATTCTATTAGTTAATTTGAATTTAATTTTAAACCAAAATTATTTTTTTTAAGTAAAATTTAAATAAATAAAATTAATTAGAAGACTGTTGTCATGGATGTAATATTTTTAATTCAGCTTTGTTAAGAACATTTCTTAACCAATCATTAAAATTCTCAACTATTTTTTAAGCAATTCTTATGCATCGTTATACTTACAGTTAGTTATGTCTAATGATATTTAATTTTAATTTAAGACGATCAATAGTTTGGAAATGGCAACAAAACTTTTTTTCCATAAAACCCAACTTTAATAAGATTGCAAAGTATTACTTGCGATGTCCTTCAAAATTAAGGAGCATCTTCTCTTCATTAAAATATAAGAATAAAGGACATCAAATTAAAAATATTCAATTGGTTTCTTCTACTATTTCAATTCGAATTATTATAAGAATATCTTAAACTTTAAGAACTCAGAAGCACAAAAAAAGTTTTTTTCAAAGATTAAAGAACTCAGATTTGATCATTCTTTGAAGCACAAATTCTACTTTAATTGGAAATCCAGGGTTCTCGGGATCCCTCACTGTGACTTTTTCTTTATCATTTTCCTTTTAATTTAAATGGTTAAAAAAAGTTTTCGTTTGGATATTATGCGATTACTTTTTTTGGTCATTTCTGAGGATGAATTTTTTTTTTCTACGGAGTGTTTCTCTTGTTTGATTATTGAATGTATTTTCTTATTTAATGATAGTGGAATTTAAGTTTTTGTTCATAATTCTACAAAGTTGAATTTTTGGAAGCTATAAAGCTGGAATACAGTCTTCTTTTTTAAAAAAATCTGAATTTAAATCTAAAGTAATAGAATAATATATTTTTTCTAGAACATTTTTGTTTGTAAATATTTGCAATTGCTTAATAAAACCATAAATTGTACTTTATAGAAATGCTATTAAAACAGTTGATTTGATGGCGGGTTTTTTTTTGCATTTTCTTGCACATAAAACACTGCATATCATGTCATAATTAGTATTATTAATATTATTATTATTATTCCCTTTTGGTTTTGTAAAAAAAAATAAGAACATATTATAGAGCTAGAATTTTATATAATACAATGTTCTTAAATTTTTTTATTTTATTTCTCGTTGTATTTGTATTTCTTTTTTTACTTTTTCTTTTATTTTTCTTTTATTTATTTTTTTTTTATTTATTTTTTTCGCAATATTAATTTTTTTTTTCTTAGCAATTAAAATATTAGCTAAATATATTTTATATATTAAATATCATGAAATATATATATTTTTGTAATTTTTAAATAAATTATTCTAACCCCATTTAATAAGTTTTAAATAATTTTTAAATAGTTTTTAAATAATTTTAATAATTTTTAAACAAATTTTAAATAATTTAAAAATTTTTTAATAAAATTTTAAATAATTTAAAAACATTTTAAACAAATTTTAAATAATTTTAAAAATATTTTAAACAAATTTTAAATAATTTAAAAATTATTTTTAAATGATTTTTAAATAATTTTTAATGATTTTTTAACTGATATTTAATAATTTTTCAATATTTTTTTTCAAATTTTTAAATAGTTTTAAAATTTTTACTCTTCTTGTCACTATAAACTATTTATATTTAACTATTTTATGCATTTAAACTATATTTTATATTTACTAGTCATTTACTTTAAATATATTAATATAAAGGTTTTTCGCAATAAATATATATTAGCATTTTTTATGTGTCTATTCTATTAAATTCAAGTTTAGTGAAAAAAATAAAAAATAGCTATAATCACATATACAATTGGATATTAAACAAATATCCAATTCTAACTTTTTTAACGGTAGAATATTTTTCCATTAATTTAATAAAATAAACTATATCCTTTTAAAACATGTATTTTAAACCATTGACAAAATTATGGGAAAAAACTTTAAGCAGACACACTTTACACACTTTAAGCAGAATACTTAACCAAAAAATTCACTGTAAATAGAATAAAATTTACTCTCAAACCTAGTAGAAATGAGTTTAAATTGATGTTGAATTAGAGCTGGATTATATCTGCACTCTGACACTGATGCCAGCAACTTTAAAGTAAGAATATCTAATTTGATGGAGTGCCCCAGTGATATATTTATAATCGTTTTCCAATAGATTCGTAAAAGATTTCCGTTAACTTTTATTCTTCGGAAGAAAGTTATCCCCCATCAATCTTGGTCTATCGAAAATATTTCTCGAGCAGACTTCCTTCTGCAAACATTAGTTACCATTCCATGGCTGCCTCTGTATTGGCTTACATGGAAAATTGTTATATTATTAAGCTTCCATGGACGTTTGTTTGAACAGTAGGTGTCTGCGAAGTTCAACAATAACGTCTTGCTTTTATAGAATAAAATATCGATAGGATGAAATTAATGATCCTCTTAAAAATATTAATAAAAAATTCCGTGTAAATAATTGTTCTTTTTTAAAATAATTCATTGTTTATACAATTTATTTTTTAATATTTTAAATGCTCGCTGTTTAGAGGAAAATACAAATTTGTTTAAAATTAGTTTTGGTCTGTCTCGATGGTTATTTTGTGCATACTTGCATTAATTACACAGGGACCTACAATTTAACGTAGATTCTTGAACCACCACAATAAACATCCATGTCACAGCCAGAATTCTGAAATCTGTGGTAATGAAATCCTAGAACACTAGCCACCACAACAGGATGATGCGTAAGTTGTGAAAGGTGCATAATGTTTACTGTCAAAAGGTTGTTCCGCAATATTTTTATTACTACGAGAAAGAATGTAATACTTACACCTGGTGATTTATCATTATAATGTTAAAAAATGGAATTCTAAGCATATATTACTATATTTTGAAGTACACATTTATTATTAAACTTAGCTTAAGGACTATAATATTATAAAAATAAAAAATAAAAATTATGAAAAATGGTAAAAAAAGCGGTGTTTTTATAGGCGAAATGACTAATCCATAAAAACTTCAGAAACAAATCGTGATAAAAAAAGATTTATAATATTTTTGGTTGGCTTGTGTTAAATTTAATATG
>BPLQ01002103.1:10342-121277 GCA_021605075.1 Caerostris darwini
GGATGTAAAAATTGAAACATAATGGGTTATTATTTTTCTGTTCACTATTATTCTTACACGTAAACATAGATAATATCATAATAATGGTACTAAACGCACATTGTAAAGAAATTTATAAAATTAAAAATGAAATATAAAAAACATATAAATAACAGGTGGGCTTCAAAGTTCGTAGGTTAACACATAGATGGCGCTACTAGTATTAAATCCATATGATTTTTAGTTAGACCTAACCTTCAAAAGTCACGTATATAAATTTGACAGCTGTTGCACTATTAGTACGTAAGTTATAGCATTTTTAGGGAAGCAATTTTTGTTAGTTTGAAAAAATTGATAAAAAGAAATTTCGTGTGTTAATAAAGCATTGCTTTTTGGCAAAAAAAATACTATTGAAGCCAAGGCTTGGCTTGGTAAACATTATTCGGACTTTGCACCGAGAAAATTAACCGTAGAGAAGTGGTTTGCTAAACTTTAAAAAAAGGCGAAATGAGCACCGAGGATGATGCACGCAATGGACGTCCCAAAGAGGCTGTTACAGACGAAAACATCAAAAATGTTCACGAAATAATTTCTGATAACCGTAAAGTGAAGTTATTGAGATAGCTAAGTGCGATGAACCGACTCCAAAGCGTGGAAAGACGCAAAAGTCGGCTGGCAAGGTTAGGGCATCAATATTTTGGGATACGCATGGTATAATATTCATTGACTATCTTAAAAAGGGAAAAACCATAAACAGCGACTATTACGAAGCGTAATTGGAGCGTTTGAAAGACGAAATCGCGGAATGCACCCTGTCACAAATCAATGAAAACGATGACAAAATTGCATGAATTGGGTTCGAATTGCTTCCGATTCTACCGTATTCTCCAGATCTGGTCCCCAGCGACTTTTTCCTGTTCTCAGACCTCAAGAGGATGCTCGCTGGACCAAAATTTCGTGCCGATGAAGAGGTAATCGCCGAAACTGAAGCTTATTTTGAGGCTAATGGCAAATCTTACTATAAAAATGGTATCGAAAAATTGTATGACCGCTATAATCGCTGTATCGCCCTCGAAGGCAACTATATTGAATAATAAAATCAAATTCTATAAAAAAAAAGAATTTTTCTATGCTAGCCTATGAACCTTTCAGCCCACCTGGGACATCTGTTGCTTCGTAATAAAATTGTGCAAGACTTTTAGAAACTGGCGTGGTAAAAGTATTCAAAGTATTAGCAGCTATCTCTGCCCGTCCTTTTAGAAGTCATCATTCATTCCTCTACTTCTAAACATAAACAGACAAATTAGCATGTGATATCGCCGCATCATAAAACACAATGGCTTAAAAGTTTGACTGAGGTGGAAATAATCTAGAAATTCAAATAAATTACAAATCTGGTAAGAAACAAGTGACAAAATATTGATCAGTTGTTAATGCATAACAACCGCATAACATAATGTTAATGCATAACAACATGCATAATATTGAAGAGTATTTTATTTTTTATATGGTGGCTTTCTCTATAAAATACAATGGGAAATACAACAGAAGATATATTAATGAGATAAAAACCAGTGAATTATATGCATGAAGTAATCTTAAAAACACACCTTTTTTCAAAGAAATGGAAACAGTTCTATTTTCGTAAGAGACATTGATTCGTACCTTAGTGATAGAATCTGCACGTTAATTTTAAAAGGAATTCCAAATAAAGTTTTTTCCCCTCCTACCCCAGGAAATGATGTTGACTAAAAGAATGCAATTTGTAAAGTCTCTGGACTATGGAATTTCCCCTTGTATATGTTTTTAGCTGAGAAGTTTTTATTAATTGGAGAAGATTGCTTTCGCTTGCATGCATTTCTCTTAATACTTGACAATTAAGCGAAAAAGGAGAAAGGAAAAAGACAAAGTAATCGAAGTAAAAAAAAAGATGGATATAATGAATTTCGTGATTGAAATCTTTCTTCTCAGCTTTATTCTTATGTTGTTTTTTTCAAAATATTGGTGGGATTCGTGTTCTATTTGCGCGTAAGACGATCAATGGCCGTCCATTGGATAGCTCAGGGAAGAATATATTAATACGAAATTATGTAGCGATTCATAAATTTCAAGATATATTTTAAGGAGATTGAGACTTTCCAATCCTATTTGATTTTGAAATGCTGCTAATACAATATTTTGTCAAGAATATTTTTTGAACACCGAATAAATTTATTAATGCAAAAGATGAATGCGATCTCTTTGTTAGTAATTATGCTGCTGTAGCGTCTCGGCCTATTCTAGATTTATAACGATTTAAGAAGAGGCCACTTTCAGGTTTTGTATGTGTATATATATATATATATATATATATATATATATAAGTATTTACAAAAAAATGAAAATTAAGGATATTAATTATATACACAAGGGCAGTTCACTCCAAGTTCGAAGATTTTCAGAGTTTTCGAGTCTATGACAAATATAAGTACCTAGTCTGCGGCAAACCTTAACTATCACCCGTCGCGATTCTCGATGATTCGAACCCCCAAAGGGGCTCACTTTGAAAAACAGATGGAAAACTCAGGTCTATTCAGTCATTTTAGAGAAAAAAAGAATTGAACAACATTTCTGGCCCTCTCATCTTCACTAAAATCTTCATTTTAAGACAATCCCTCAAGAGGGAGGGGAGCCAGATTCCCTCATTTCTCAGTTCGTGGCCTATCATCAATAACAATGGAACAACTCATAGTTTATCATAGCTGTTTCGACTTGCGAAGTTCGCACAGTCATATTCGGTAATTTTCTCATTATACCTGATACCAAATATCTGCTATCAGATTTGAGTGCCAGGTTATACTCATTAGTATATACTGCATGTATAGTACTGCAGTACATGCAGTATACTGCAGTATATACTGCATGTAATACGGAAGGAGACAATCACGATAATACGCTTGTGCAGGTGTTCTCCAAACGTAGGGAAAGAGTGAACTCCATAAGTCCATAGAGAGTGTCCATATTACTCGTCAGACCATATTACTTTCTGCAGACCTTATTACTTTTCCTTATATCAATCAAATAGGCTTTGTGAGTGTGGCACCACTGTAGACGACTTTTGGCATTAGCATCTGCTACAAGTGACTTGGGAATTGCTGCTGTGGAATAAATGTTCTGTTTATGAAGGTGTCTTCTAACTGTAATGATTGACACCGGGGAATCCAGATGCTGATTGAGCTCTGCGGTCACTTTTGCTGCAGTTGTTCGATTTTGAGACATCACAATCCGCTTCAATACCCGTCGGTCTCTTTCACTGAACTTCTCTTTCCGTCCACTCTTTTGCTTTGCCAAGCTTGTCTTGCCACACTGCGTGTATGATGTCAGGACTTTAGACAGAGTATTTCTAGTAACGTATAGAGGTTGGGATGTTTCGGTTACACTTGTTTCAGCTAAACGGGCTCCTACAATTTATCCTCTTTGAAAATATGAAAGATCCGACATTTGACGCGTTTGAAATAATCCAAGACTTACAGAACTTTAATAAAGCTACCACAAACTACCAGAATTTCCGATGGTAAGGTAAAAAGTAGTCATAAAATTCTTCGTTTTGGATGGATTAACTCCTATGGAAATTCATCCGAAGTTGACAAAAGTTTACGGGGTCTCTACTCCTTCCATGTCAATCGTTAAAAAAGTTGGCAGTTGAATTTAAACGTGGTCTCACATCCCTCGAAGATAACCCACATGAAGGACGGCCAAAAAACAGAAACCAGACCGGAAACCCTCGATAAAGTGCATGATATCGTGTTGGATGATAGGCGAGTGAAGGTCAATGAGATAGCTGAGGCTGTGGGAATATCGGAAGAAAGAGTGCGAAACATCTTGCACGAAGAATTAGGGAAGCGCAAGACGGGTGCCGCATTTGCTGAATACCGATCAAAATCAAATTCGCCAGCAATTTTCACAGCAATCAATGGACCAATTCAATAGCGATCCGACCGATTTTGTGCGGCGATTTGTCACCATATATGAGACATGGGTCTTCCACTACACGCCAGAAACAAAACAGCGGTCCAAGCAATGGATGAAAGCCGGTGGTTCAGCGCCAAAAAAAGGCGAAGTCGATTGCATCTGCCTGAAAGGTAAATGATCTGTCTCTTTTAGGATGCGAAAGGGATCCTGTTAATTGATTATCTTGCAAAAGGCAAAACAATTACAGACGAATGTTACTCCAACCTTCTTCACTAGTTGAATGCCAAAATTCGCGAAAAGGAGCCTGGATTGAAGAAGAAAAAAAGTCATCTTTCACCAGGACAACGTACTTGTGCACAAGGGTGCATTGGCGATGGGAAAACTGCGGAATTTGGGGTACGACTTTCTCGGCCATCCCACTATTCTGCTGATTTGGCTCCCTCAGACTTTCATTTGTTCCCAAACCTGGAGAAATTTTTTCTAGGAAGGGTTCCAATGAAGAAGTTGAGAGGGCCGTAGATCAATATTTTCACTACCTTCCAGACTATCTCTTCCGGGAAGGAATACTGATGTTGGAGAAACGTTGGACCAAGTGTGTTGAAGTCAATGGAGATTATGTAGAAAAATAAAATCATTTTTTAACTGAAAGTCGCAGTCTTTCATTGTCCGGCCGAGAACTTTCACCTTACCCTCGTATACATTGCTATTTAAAAATAAAACTGGTAGCTATTATTATACTTTAACTCTTACGAAGTGCATTTAAAAATGTCAATTTATTCCCAGATGTTTCCATTATTTTGATAACCCCTGTATATATAGCAATAATCTGTATTTTTTAAAATTAATTTTAGATGTCTTTGCATATTATCTGTCATAGCAATATTTTTTGCCATTTCTCTATTTGCAACTCTTATTTCGCCATTCAAATACACTGTGACAGTGTAGTAATGTGTTCTACTGAAATAGTACTGAATTTTACTTTATTGCAGCATAATATATTTTAAACTAGACTATAACAAAATTGGTTAAATAACATAAGTACTACTTAAGATATAACTATAAGTTTACTTAAAATATATTACAAGGATAAAAGGCTGATAATTATGTTAATGTTTTAAATGTTTCCAAATCATAAATATAATAAATTTCAATAACGATTGTACATAAAATTTATAAAAAGGTGTTCGTAATATGAAATAACAAAGGATAAAAAAATTTAAATACTACAAAAAATTCTAACAAAAAGGAAAGAAAAGTTAAAAGTTCTTACAGTTATAAAATATATATGAATGTTACAATATAAAGAGATACTGACATAAAATTAAGTTTCGTACTAAATTTGCTTAAAATTTCCTTTATTGTTAAGGACGATGGTAAAAAATATTTTGGGAAAGATTTGAATGAAATAAAATAAACGTATTGTAACTTTACCTTTAGTATATGTTTGGATTTCTTGTATTTTAAAAAATTGAATGTTGCATGAATTTATAGCAAATAGAATATTAGATTATTGATATCATTTGATTGAAGAACTAACAATATGAAAAGTACAAAATATTTTAATTAAAAATGCTTATTCTAGTAAATAAGTAAAAGAGAATCAAAATAAATTTATCAAGTCAATGAATATAAATATATCAGTAAATTTAGTGTAGTTAAAAAATAAACGGAATAATAAAAGTTTTAAAACAGCAACAATTAAATTTTAAAATATCTTAGTTTCCTTTTAGATGCAGTATTACGCCCATGTGCTTTTCATTTAAAGATAACGAATTTGGATCCGACCAATAATGTTTGAAAAAAAAATCAATAATCAAAACAATGTTAGTAATACATTTGAAAAAAATTGTAGCTTGCAGTTAACATGGCATAATATAGAAGACAATGAATTACCTCATTAAAATTATAAGATTATTATAAATGAACATTAATTGAAATTTAGTTAATAATTTGATTAATGAATGCAATTTCGCCCGACTCGTGGCTCCTTGGTAATACGCGCCGCTAATGTGCATTAGGGCAGAGGTCCAATCAACTGTAGGCTCTGTTGTAGACACTTTTTAAAAACGAGGAGGGTCGATGGCGTTTGGGATGTTCAGCTTCTTGCCTCGTTAGAGGGACTACTGTGTGGGAATTTTCCATGCTTTCTCCCATACGATAAGCAAAAAGAGGGGTAGTTGCCCCTAAAAGTTCTCCCTGAAAGCATTGCCCTCCTTTTTCAGAGACTCGGAGCCAAGTCAGACTTCTACCTTCAGGTGCTCTATCACAACAGAAGCTGCCTTCTCTTACCGTCCTTTCATAAGACCGGACGGATTCTTGGACTTGGTCTACCAAGTGGTATAAGGAAAAAAAAATGAATGAAACTTTGATCATCTTCATATGAAGTAGATCATTGTAAGAAATGGATTAAAGGAAAATCAATCATTTTAGCATTTGTTTAAAATGTTTTCAATGACAGGGGTCGACATTTTGATTTAAATTATCTTATAGGCAATGGCCTTTTTAACCAAACCCGCTGTGATGACGCTGCTGAAGGAAATAGCGCATACCAGAAATAATCAGTGGCTGAATGTTTCAGCTTATTGCCGAGGTATGTCTTCATTGTTCGACTGAAGGCCAGAAAAGTTTGAATCTAAGTTTAGTTGTAAAGATTTAATGCAAATAGTTCAGTAAATGTTATTCGCTTAAAATGAAAAAAAAAAAAACTTTTAAAATAAAACCTAAACGTCGATATTTTATGACAATCACATTCCCAACGTACATTTTATGGAGAGTGAAACTTTAAGATTCATTCACAGATTCCATCCAGTCTGCGTCTGCGATCTCCCACATCAAAGTGAGGGTGGCAGTTACGAGACTATAATAGAGGGTGCAAAGCCGCCAGCAACAAAAATTCGTGCTTTCCAGTGATTCATGTAAATTTAACTGATGACCAAAGAACACGTAGAAAGCTAGTCAGTTCAAGACCATTACTCTGTTCAATGTTTTTCAAATCTGTTTCAACTTAAATTACATATCTTTGTTAATATCATTTGGATTTATCTGAAGATAAATATTGAGTTAAAGTGTCTATTAATTTTGCTGGTTAGACAGAAAGCTGCAAGAAAGTTCATGTACATCATTTTTAGGCATAATAAAAAAAATTTTCATTTACTGAAGATAGTCTCACGAAAATTATTCACAATCATAATAGCTGGAATATCTATAATTTTGTAGATTTTTTTATATTAATTATATCTTATGAATATTAATATCTTAGCATATATATCTTTGATCAAATAATTCTAAAGTATTGGCGTTTCCTTTTATGATAAATGTTACTTTTTTACCAATGTTTTAATTTTTTTCCTTATCCCACTCGATAGACAGCAACCTCTAAATCAAGTTCATGAATCGTTCTCATGGAAGAAGGAAGGGTATGTGATGAAGCTCCAGTAGGTAGAAACCTGATTTGGCTCCGTGTTGCTGAAGAAGAAGAGGATTTTAAGGAGGAACTATCCGAATTTCTGTATCATATGGGGGAAAACCCACTATGTAGTTCGACTCACGAGGCAAGATGTTCAACATCACAAACGCCATCGAGCCTCCTCGTTTTTCGAAACAATGTCTACAACAAAGTCCGGAGAGGATTGAACCTCTGCCCCAATGCTCACCAGTGGCGCATTTTACCACTGAGCCTGGTGTCGGGCTTCGATTTTCACATCTCTAATATGTAATTTTTAAAAAATGAAATCAAAGTGAAGATATTTATCAAAAGTTAAAAATATATTATTAAATTATGAACGTAGAGTATATTTAACGATTAATCTGATATAAGGCATTTTATATTTTGAAAAAAATAATAAAAAATGTGCATATTAGCATACATAAACATAATATTAATTTGATCTGTAATTCCTGACATAAAAAATCCGTTAAGGCAAAAACAAAAATTGAATTCACTTATCAGAACTCTCCACGGATAATGATATGCCTTCATGAATTGAACGTGCTTTGTCAAGTAGAACTGGTGATATAATGATAACTTCCTACACTTATCATACAAAAAAGCATTGTAAGATTTACTTGATAAGTCTTTTGAAATTGACTATTTTTCTCTCGAAATAAAATTACATATGAACATTTGAAATTCACAGGGTATCTCAATTTTTAAATATTATTACAAAGAATTTGGTGAAAGATGAATGATGCTGTTCAATAAATTTTAATTTTCTTCTTTTCCTTAAAATTTAAAATTCATTTTTGTTTTATTTTATTTTTACTGAACTTCCTCCACCCCCCTATCGATCGTTTCGGACTATTACACCTTCTTGACACTTGAAAAGAAAATTTCTTAGAGGGAATCAATTCAGGATGGGAAACAGGACTACTATTTGTGGAAAATTCATTTTTAAAAGGCGTAGTTACTACTATTTAGTAAATACGCTTGCATAAATGTGGGTGTATATAATGGATATGGCAGCTCTGGGGTCAAAGAGGTCTCTTCATTCTGTGTCTCTTATTTCATTTCATTCAAATTCTTTTTCTTGCTTTTGTGTTAATACTTTCAGAAAATTATACAAGTATAAAAGAATATTCGTAGTAATTGATTTGGAAATACAGATATAAAAAATTTTAGCAATAATATATTTTTATTCAAATTGATTTTTTTGGCATAATTTTTTAAGCTTATTTTTACAAAATGGATTAACCTTGATAATCTTCTGCATACATAATACAAAATTACTAATTTTATTATTTGCAATATCTTCACTTGCGCAACAACCCCATAGTGGATGGGCAAGGCAGTCTGATCACAGGCAGATTTCGAGACAGGAGATGTTTTTTTTTATTTAGTAGGGTTGTCAGCCAGAATGTACAGAATGTTATTCATTGTAGCTTTAGTTTTTTTGCATTTGTATATATGTATATATATATATATACAAATGCAAAAGAAAACTAAAGCTACTATGAATAACATTCTGAAATAAAAAATATATATAAAATAATATAATATAATATAATATATATATATATATACGTATATATATGTATACGTATATATATGTATATCTTTATACATATACACAGACATATAGTATATTAAAATATTATCAAAAAGGATAAAATGTAAAATGTATGAAAATTCCTTTTAAAATATATTCTTTCAATTATTTTGCTAATATAATACAATTATTTTTCTATAAAAGTAGCTGAATTGAATACTTTAAATTTAAATAAAATATCATATTTTTTATCAAAATGTTATTCTTTGGAACTTTTGTTTTCTTTTACTTTTGTATATTATACATAAGATATTAAAATATTTTCAAAAAGGCTAAAACAAAAATTGCTTATCAAAATATGATCGCTTTAAAAAACATCATTTTAATTATGTTACTAATGTAATAATAGTGTTTTTATGTTGCAAAAGTAGCTGCATTTACTACTTTAAATTTAAATAAAATATAATATTTTTATTTCAAAATGTTATTCTTTGTAGTGTTTTGTTTTCTTATATATATCGTTATACGCTACTGGCCATTAAAAGTGCTACACCAAGAAGGCAACATGCTACAGACGTGGAATTTCATCGACAGGAAGAAGTCGCTGTGATATGCAAATGATTAGATTTTTAGCGCATTCAGACAAAGCAAAGAACAATGTGTTTAAATGAGGAAATTGTTCAGTCGGTTTCTCATACACCAATTGCATTTGAATGTTGTTGCCTGGTGAAAAGTTATTGTGATGCGTCGTGTAAGAAGCAGAAACGCGTGCCAGCCCGTTTTTGAGTTTGATAAAGGTCGAATTGTAGCATACTGCGATTGCGGTTTATCGTATCGCAGTATTGCATCGGTCGAGATCAATGACTGTTAGCAGAATATGGAATTGATGGGTTCAGGAATATAATACGGAACGTTGAGATGTAAATCCAGATTATCAGAAATTACTCTTGTCATCAAGCTAACTGTGCAGTGAATTTATTTCAGCATTTGATTCCACACTTGATAGTTTTTCCACACTTGACACTACCGAATTTTGATAGTTTTCAGAATATTTTAATTTACGAACTTGTTTTATAAAAATGTTAATTTATAATTTTAATCAGTATTTTCTTTTCTTTGAGGAGATGGAATGAAACTCAAAATACTTAACTTTAAGAGCACATACTTAAAGAGTTAGTTTTTTTGGTCTGTGTTTTGACATTTACACGCAACTAAAATGGCCTAAACATTTAGTTTGACACTTTAGATTTAATAGACGTAACTAAAGTTACTAATTGACCGAATAAAGAATAAAATTTTTCTGATGAAATATAAGTTTTCTACAAAAAATATAAATATTTATAATTTTAGAGAACAATTTTTTTTAAATTTTAATTAGATAAATAGGTATGACACAGAGTAGAAATTCTTCGTGTATATGCCTAGGAGAGCACTATAAAACGATATGCTGTAAGTATATTAGTTGCTGTAACTATATTAGTTGATCTGGGAAAGATGGAATGAAAGTGGGACCAAATAGATACTCACATTTCTTCCAATTAGAGGGGTATGTTGGGGAATCATTGTAACACGTGCTGCACCCGAGGGTAGAAACAGCTATAAATCTACCATTTCAGTAACCTCATAATAATAAAACAATTTGTTAATCTGTTCTTAGATTTCAGCAAACAATAATAATAATTTTTCAGTTTAGAATAGGTTTTAAGGATTGTTCAGACAATTGAAACCATTATGTAAAAGCTAAATAACATTACATTAAGAACATATATTAGCATATATATTAATATATTATATATCCTATTATTAACGAATTTGTTTTTGCGGCGTTATTGAAATCCTCTTGAATAAAAATATATTTTTATTTCGATTCGTTATTCCTAATTTTTTATCTGTTTTTTTCGATTGATAAAAAAATGAGATCTTTGTTTACAGGAGTTGGATAATTATATTTATATGCACTTGGGCAATTATCAGAAATTAAAACAAAAAGAATATTTTTAAAGATATACCTCCATTAGTTTGCAGAAACCTATTCCTTAATACGGAAGGATATTTGTTTAAAAAAAATGTCATTCTAATTTTGTTTTCTGACATAATCTTCTTAAAAATTACATTCTTAATAAATCCTTTTTTCTTCTTTTAGAATGCTAAAATCATGTCTTACTTACCGAAACAAAATAATGAAGGTTGGAAAGTGATGTCGGTAAGTTCATGAAAAGTTAATAATTTACATATAAACGAAACAAAAAATTAAAATTTTGTATAGAGACTTACACTTACTATCAAAAGACAAGACTATCAAAATTAGAACAAAATACAAGATGAAAAAAAAATTCTTAAAAAAATTTTTTTAATTACTTTAAAAATAACTATGTGGTAATTAAATTTTTTTTCTCCCTTTTCCTCTTTAGATATATTCTCTCTTTTCTACAGATTTTCTTCTTCCAAATATTAAATTAATTTGATTAAATTACGACTGATAAAGTCTTATCAAACTATAAGAAACATTTCCCATCATCTATTAAGTGGGCTCTTACGAAGATGTTCCAAAGACTAATTTGCATTCCACTTGCTACTCACCCTTTCACTATCCAAGCAAAAATAAAAAGCAAATAATTTTCATCGTTTTATCGTTTGGCACGAAGAGACGACAGGGGGTGAGTTTATTTTCCTTACTTCTCACTCGTCAGTTTTCAAGCTGTTAAAATTTAATTCGAAAGAAAATAAGCTGATGGTGAAACTCACGATATTCAATATGCGAGATAAAGTAAACAGCTAGGGTAATACTCGACAATTATTTGCAATTTGTACGTCCACTCAGTTAGATATGTTTTGTGAAGCATATAAGGGCCAGGTGACTATAGCTCTGGCACTCTGTAAAACAGGTTTTGCGCTCGAGTCTGGGTGGCGCCATGACTGCCTGTAGTGGTTCAGAATCAGCTCGGGTGCGATCTAATATGATTTTTGGGTATAGGGATGACTACCCTACCCAGTAAAAAGAAAACAACTTATCTTACTCAATCTGGCAGAAGGCCTTGGCCCATTATGGAGTTATCGCGCTATTGAAGAAGAATTAATCAAAATCTTAGTTAAAGTACATTTTTTATTTAATATAAATTATTAAACACATTAAATATTAATATATTTTACCAAATAAAAAACATTTTTTATAGAAACGATAAATATAATGCGTGTAATAAACGTCTTTACATTTTCCAATGAAATAAAATTATTTTTTTTATAAATTAGCAAATTTATTCGTAACTTCTCCATGAGTAAAATCACAAAAAAAAGTTACTAAACCTATTTAAACCAGACTCCAGAGTCGTATTTGTTAAGTAAATGAATTTCTAAAACTAGAAAACTTTATTGTAAGAAATAAGCTTAAATATTTTAAATAATTAATAATTCCAATAGGTTGAAACAGTTAAAAAAAAAAACTTGCTCCATGTTATAAAGCTTGAATAGCTATTTTCAAAACTTGGTCAGTTTTCAAAAGAAACATTGTATCAGCGACGAGGTGAGGATAAAATTTTAACTGTGTAAAACTTTTCAACTGTTTTTGCATAGCACATTGAGTGTCGAATTCGGTTAGATATTGCAAGTCTGATAAGCAAATCCTAAGCTAAACATCTCGTGTCAACAACAAGAATGGACACGGCAAATTTATTAACCCAAAAAGTCCTTTTGCTGCGTCAAGAAGTATGCCAAACATCTTGATGCAATCCTATGCATCAAACAGGTATATAGCATATAGCAGGTCCCCCGTATTGCAAGTAAGAGTAATGTTGAATCTACTGCCTACCTGGCATTTGTATTGATAAGTGACCAGAGTTCTAAGCGAGAAAATAGTAGCAATCTATGTGTAACCTTAATCCCTTAATTATAAAATTCGCATGTTAATACTCATACGTTTAATTGGTAGCACTGTTTTCAAGAAAACTTATTTTCATAACCTAATGTATTTTCCATTTTCTCTGAGAAAGACAAATATCCAACTATGATTTCCTAGAAATCAAAACAAGATATGCATAGGTTGCACGAATGTATAAAATAACAAAACAATCGGGAATGACTTACCAATAGAGAAAAGAGTGATACTCAATAATTTTGAAATTTCCAATGATTAAATCCCGTTTTCATCAAATAGTTTCTACATAATATCGTACTTCAAGCATAGTTAATATAACTATGCAATTTGTTTAGAGTAGTCTAGATTTATACGTTACATTTGATCTGTTTTCTTTTCTTTTTTTTTTTTTCGTTACCACTTTTGCTATTCTTACAAGTAGTTGCAAGTGATTGGAGGCAGGGTCACAAGTGGTCTTTCTTTCCTTCAATAATCTAAGTATTCTTTCTTTTTTTTCTTTTAAAAAAATGGTTCCATTAATAGGGTTTATTTGTGAAGTTTTATTTTATAAGGATTTTTGTATTTCTTTCTTTTAAAAAAAAAATTGTTCTTCACACAAACATACTGACTAAAAACTTCTTTGCTTAAAGATGATGGAGTTGAGATTTCTGGATAAAGAATAGATAAAGCCAACGGCGGTGCCATGGATGTTTGCAGTGGTTCGGATTCCACTTTATACAGTAATTCAAGGTCTAATATGACAGCATTGAGCGTATGGCCGACAATTCTAGCCCGAAAAAAGAAAACATTTCCCGTCTCGAAACCTGCCAGCAGGCAGATGGCCTTGACCCACCATGGAGATGTTGCACCAGTGAGGAAGTATATCATCATATAATATTACTATTCAAAATGATTATCACCATTATAAAAATATTTAGTGAACTTCAATTGAATGAAAAATTCATTATTCATGATTCATCATGATTTTCATGATTCATGATTTTATGATTTTAAGTTTATTTTGAAGTAGGTAAAAGATGTCATGATTTAATTATTTTTCCTAAAAATGAAAAAAATATCTATAAATAAAAAGTAAAAAAAAACTAAACCCATTCTAAGTGATTTTATCATTTAAAAATATATTAATTGATATAAAATGATTACTCAGACTATCAAAAATTTGTTTTCAACAAATCTTACTGCGCGCAACAATTATTTTTTTCGTTTTCTTTGCATATATCATAAAATAAAATTTAAAAAAAAAAAAAAACGCATCCTGTGTCATGTTTAAATAACAGTTCCATTATTTAATGGTAGTAGTTTTACATAGATAGTTATTTCCAAGTAAATTAAATAAACAACATGCGATATTTTATTTTCAATTTGGAGTTTGCCATAATTTTATAAGGCACGTATCTATATAGACTTTGGTCTTAACAAAGCTGTGGGATGCTATTTTGAAAAACAGAAAATTTATTTATCTATTCAATGATGAGGAGAATCCTATAAATTGAGACAGAATGAGCTCCCTTCCCTCTTATAACTCTTTGGCCATTGCAAGCTGCACTACTGATCCCTTGCCTCTGTTCACCCGCATCTGAAGGGCTGCATCTCCCTCAACGAAGCCTCCGGGCACCCTACAGCAGCACACACAGGAGAGAGAAGTGAAATTGGTGCACAAACACGTGCCTGCCACTGATTTCCCAGACCCCTTGTAGCTAGCACCACAATGTTAACAAAAAAAGGGGGGGAGGGCCTCTTTTCTCCCTGTGCGCCTCCAGTGTTCTGAATTAAATAAAATCTCAGAGCTGCGGACCCAATCTATTTTGCGAAAATGAAATCATCTTTCCATAATACATTTGGATTTTACTAGCTAAAGGACAGCCATTTTAAAATATAAATATGAATCGAATATTTTTCAGTAAAAGTTATTCGAAACATTGGGAAATCACATTAGACATATGATTCTGGTTGATAATTTTGAAAAAAAATATATGTTTGTTTGGTAAACTTCGCCAAATATATAATACTTTTCAAAAGCAATTTTTATGTAAAAAATGTTTTCTTCAATTAAATGCAGTTCAGTTCTATTGATCTATTCTTTTATTCTTAGTCAAAGAATCCTAATTGTTTCTTCAATAAAAAAGAAATTAGGATTCTGGTGAATTTTCTTCTAATAATTCTTCTTCTAAATTCGGATTCTTGTGAATGAAATTGTTTCCTATAAATATCATGCTCATCTTTATGGGATACGGTGAAAACAATCTCATGCATTGCAAAACAAATGATTTTCGATTTATAAAAAGAAGAAATTGTGTGAGAAGGTTTTTTTTTAAATATATAAAAATAATGTTTTACAATTGTTTTCTCTTTGCGCAAGTTTAAATTCTAGTTCGCACTCAAATATTTTTATTCAATATCCGTACAGAATATACAATTATATATTGTAAACAACATATACCGAACCTCCAAACTACTGCCTGAGTCCACAAATTGAGAAAAAATGCAGCTTGTTAAAATATTGTCGTTTTGCTATCTAGAAATTTAATAGATTAAACTATTATCTATAACCTCGAATCTAAAGCAAAACAAATCAGACACTATTAGAGAATTACTTGCGTTGTGTTAACCCAGGAAGTTAAAATTATACCTAAAAGACAATCAGCGCGGTGTGTGCAATGTCTGCAGGAATTAATAAACAGGAAAATTAAAATCATAAACATTAGATTTATTATAATAAAATTAGATATAAGCAAATGAAGTAATGTTGATTAAATGCAAACCAGGGGCCCCACCAATATTATACAATTACATATACACACAATGCATTAGTTTAAACAGAAAATGAATCAAGTCATGTATTTATCTATCACACATACCTAGCACAAGCAATTTAAATAAAAATAAAGACGACACTCTAAATTCCATCTGGCGAGTTCATACACAATAAATGAGAAACGTGCGCTGAACTCGCACTGAGTTTTCAATTTCCCTTTAGAGTTAATCGGTGTCTGTATCTGAACGTTGAATACTTTAAAAATATAATGTTCAAAGGAAAAGATAAAATATTGTAAAGAAAAATCAAACATTCAAACGAGTACTCATCTCTTCTTGTTCTTCGTTGGAACGTTGAACCTCTCGCCCGCAAAAACCTCGACTGTAACGGCAAATCTCAAATGGCATAGTCATCATATATACAAAAACAGTTTGTGCTTTTCCTTACTAAGCACAATTTCGCTGCTGTGATGTGTCAATCCCTGATCATCTTGGATTGTCTTGCAGCAGAATTCATCACCTGGTGCAGCAGCTAACCCTCCTTTTTTACAGTTTTCAATTTCTATGTCTCCATCGTCCAGTCTCAGTCAAAAAAAGGTTCCATATCTTCTCTTCACCATCGCTTATAAGCCCGAACCATGACCGCGTTATAGCTGACGTCATTTCAGGCCTCGATTGGTCGAGATCCCGGTTCCATCCGGGGTGAACGGAGCCTGAGGCTCAATTCGCACTGAATGGGGGCAGCCATCTTCTACCCTGACCACACCGGAAGTCAAACAGCAACCCCTACCAAGAACTGAGTTTGAATGAAAATAGCACAATTTAAAACACTTTTCTTTCTTCTCTTTCCCCTTTTCCTTTTTTTTTTTTTTTTTTTTTTTTATCATTATTATTATTATTATTAATCAGGATTTGAAAATTTTTCACGCATAATTTAACAAAATGCAACCTTATGAATATCGAAATTCAATGACAAAACAAACAAAAAAAAGACATAATTTGCATCCAAATTTATAAACACATAATAAATAAATTTAAAATTACACATTTCCCATCAGTTTCCTAATTACGTCTCATTCACTGAGTGGGTGGATGGCAGAGCTACGACATATATACTCCCCTGTCCGAAAAAAATAAAAATTCTTTTTGTAACCAAAACAAAACGGTTTTTATTTTACATACGAGTAAACAAAAAATCAACCTTCTCTACAGTGACTTTACAATTTGAAATCCCACTGATTACAATGCCGCTCTTTGAGCTAGGCTTCCCAAAGCAAGTCTTCACCCACAAAGATTTTGCTTGAAGCACGGGAGGTATCCCCGTTCGTCAAGTTTGCCCCACCTCGATCCAAAACAAAATATAAATAAATAATTTGGCCACACTAAGCATAAGGTAATAAAAGAAAAATATATGCATCAAAGTGTTCACATAACTCAACAACTTCTCTTTGTTCAACGAATGATGCTCTCCTTTTCATGCCTAACTCACACCTGAAGGAAACACCGCGAAAAAAAACTTTTTTAACACCTCACACTTAGTTGTCTCCCAAGAGTGTTATACTCCATTAAATTAAGAATTTGGCACTCACATTTTCTGACTATTACATGTACCTCACAAAGAAGGAATAGAATAAAAAATTATACACACAATTCGAAATAGAATGTTATACGCAACGCAACAGCTAAGATATATACAAATATAAAAAAAAGACAAATGAACATACACCTAATAAACCTACATATGACAAACATATTCCTTTCCTTCAACAAAAGAACATCTCTAATTGACACACCATCACATCTATTTCTTCACAAACCCTGATCGATTTCTTGGCCGTAGCCTGTTCCCCCAGCTGTTTTCTGTTTGTCTATTACCCTTAGTATCCGCTGAAACAGAACCCTCATGAATTACCCCACTATTGTCACTATTACAAGTCTGAATCCCGACAACCTCTTCACTGCTAGATAATTGATGTTCATTTGACTCAGAAGGAATGAGAACCAATTCACCCTCGCCATTTTGAATTTCCACTACTGGTTCAGGAGCCTCAGAAAGCTCCTCCCCTGACCTTGAAAGATTGATCCCCTGATTCTCATAGTCTTCTTCTTCCAGGAAATTTTCCGTCTCAAGCGGTAAAGTATAGGGTGGGAACTCCTTTAAGATTTCCTCCTCTGAAGGCAACCGCTGAACTGAAGTGGGACTCACGTCAACAGTAATCTCCAACTCTGCATTGTTGGGGCTTTTCCATTCAAAAATAGCTCTCTCTCTGGTACTTTAAAAATACGATTAAGATGGACTTTTTGTACATTTTCTGGCTTATTTAAATGTTTGATTTCAAATATAACTGGACTGTGCTTTGTAATCACTCTAAAGGGACCCTCATTTAATTTAGAAAGTTCTTAGAAGAATGAATTTTAATCTTCGGAGTATTGAGATACACAACATCCCCCACTTCTATCAGCTTGTTCTTAGGCAAAGGTGCAACTTTTTTTAAGATTTCCTCCGCCGACTTCTCTAAATTGCTTTTGACTAAAGAAAAGGTGTTATGTAGTCGGTTGATTACTTCCTGTCTGTAAGACAAAGTGTCTGAATATGATCGCACAGGTTCGGCATAAATGAAATCAGAAGGGCATAATTAAATCCCTCCCATTTACAAGAAACGATGGCTTTTCATCGATGGATCTATGGTGTGCATTACGATATGCCATGAGAGCTAGTGGCACCTGCTGACACCAATCAGTTTGATTAAAGGAAACAAGATGACTGAGCGCATTTACCAGAGTCTTATTTAACCTTTCAAACTCTCCATTTCCTTGGGGCGAATAACTTAGACATTGTTGTTTTGAAATACCCAGCAGTTCATAAACTTCCTGCATTGCTGCAGATATGAAGTTCGAACTTCTATCTGAATATAAAACCCTCATTATCCCATGCCTGGAAATAAAGTCAATCAGCACCTTGCACACTGTAGAACTTTGAATATTCTTGACTGGATAGACCTCCGCATATTTTGTAAAATAATCCGTCATGACAATTAAGTGTTTATCACCCTCTATAGAAGTAACAAAAGGACCTATTGCAACTATCCCAACCTTTTCGAATGAGAATTTTGGAAGAGGAACTCATTGGACCGGAGCTTTTTGAATTTTTGAAAAGCCCCTCCGAAAAATACATTCATGACACGAGGCCGCATAATTTTTTACATTTTTTTTTAAAATTCTGCCAGAAAAATGTTTCTTTAATTCGCTTTAAAGTTCTAGAGAATCCAGCGTGTGCAACCGACCTCGAATAATGGCATGTCTTTAATACCAAATGAATTTTTGACCTTGGAACTATTAACTTTGTCTTATACTTATGTCTATCAGAGGAATTTCTAAAGCACAAAAGTAACCCATCCCTTAAGAAAAATTTGGGTGATTTCTCAGCAAAAACAAAACCTGATTCCAATTTACCTTCTATATTTTTACAATATTCATCTTGTTCCTGATATTTAATTAACTCCCCGGAGGAGATAGAATTTAATTCTGTCACAAAAAAAATTGACTCTAAATTATACATTTCTTTTACCAACTGTTTTTTGTTATCCTCTTCTCTATAGGCTGCCCTAGACAGATAATCAGCCATTAAATTTAGACCACCAGGTTTGTGAATAATCTTAAAGGTATACTGTTGCAAAGTCAAAAGCCACCTGGAAATTCGCGAAGTAGGATCTTTAAATTTTTGAATTTTGCTTAAACTTTGTTGATCCGAATAGATAATGAATTCTGTACCATAGATGTAGTTTTAAACTGCGTCATAGCGAAATGAATGGCAAGACATTCTTTTTCCACAGGCGAGTAACGTATCTCTGTAGGCCCTAATTTTCTAGATGCATAAGAAACCGGGTGTTTAAAACCATCATTGTCTTCCTGTAAAAGAACTGCCCCAAGAGCATAATTTGATGCGTCCGAGCAAATAGAGAATGGTTTGGAAAGATCAGGTAACTGTAAGCATGGCTCTGCTGCCAAAAAATAACTCAAAGTCTCAAATGCCCTCTGTTCTGTATCCCCCCATACAAATTTGAAGTTTCTTTTGTTAACTGTGTTAATGGTAAAGCAGTCTTAGAATAGTTGGGAATGAAACGCCTATAAAAACAAGTCAACCCGAGGAATGACCTCACATGCTTCTTAGTTTTGGGAGGTAAAGCTTTTCTGATAGAATCTAAATTTTTATTATCCGGTAGCACCAAACCCTCTTTTACCGTATGCCCAAGGTAGGTAATCTGTTTTTGAAGAAAAGAACATTTCCTCTGTTTTAATTTTAAGTTCGCAGCAGTTAGTCTTTGAAACACAATTTCCAGTTTTTAAAGATGTTCCTGAACCGTCTTTGAGGCAACAATAACGTCATCAATGTAAACATTTATCTGTAATTCTGATAATCCTGCCAAAACAATACTCATTAGCCTTTGAAAGCTGGCGCTGGCATTTTTAAGACCGAATGGCATTCTCTTAAACTCCAACAGCCCAAATTCTGTCGAAATGCCAGTCAAGTGAGCTGAAGACGGATGCATTTTCATCTGATGAAAACCTGATGTTAAGTCCATCGAAGTGAAATATCTCGCACCACTTAACATCTCTACCATTTCAGTAAGGTTAGGAAGGGGAAAGTTATCAGGTATCGTTTTCTCATTTAATTTTCTTAAATCCGCAACTAGTCTGTACGAACCATCTCTCTTTTTAACTAACATTACTGGAGCACTATAAGCTGAATTTGAGGGCTGAATTGTTCCCGCATCCAACAATGTGTTTATTTGATGCTTCATTTCACTCTTTAAAGCATAGGGAACTCTGTAAGGTTTTTGTCTAATTGGTAATTTGTCAGTTAAGTTAATTTCGTGCTCCACAATGTCACATGATCCCAAATCTGACACAGATTGTGCAACAACAGACTTGTATCTATCCAATAAAGTAAGCAATTTAGTTTTGTCATCCTGATTTAGATGATTCAGATCTAATTTCTCTTTCCAATTAATGTTTGTTACCATACCCTCATGAATGACATTTACAAAATCTTCCTTTTTCTGTTCACATATTGGTTCGATGTCAGCCAAAGCCATGTTCTTGTTTAGATGTATAGGGCCATCCGAGATATTCCAAACTAATGCCAAATATTTGTCATCATTTTCAATTTGAGCAACTGCCCTAGCCAATAAGAAATTTTTTGAAATCGTATTTTTTTCCAGAAACACAATTTGTTCATTTTTTAGATACCTAATATCATCAATAACCCTTAACTTAATGTATTTCTTTTCTAGAGGAGGAATAGTTGTACCTTTAAGAACACTTGCACTTAATTTACTAAGTTTTTTACTTTTGTCAAATTTGTCAACAAAGTATACTTCCATTATTTTATTATTCTCATTTTCACAAATTTTTGTTGTTTTTCCATTGGATTTACATTTTTTGATCTCAAGATTTTTCCCTCTTTGTTTGTCACATGCCCTTTCATTTGAATAATTTTCTTCCACCAAAAATCCTGTGCTATGGTTTATTCTCTCGAAATTACATTTTAATTCAAGTTTATCATTTTTCAACAAATTTTTGTCACAATCTAAAGTAAACTTATGAAGGTTCAAAAATTCTAAGCCTAATATGACATTAAACGACGGGGACAAATCCGCTTCAGCTAAAACAAAGTGACCAGGAAGTTTTACATTTTTAATTTCTACCGAAGTCTTAATCACAAATTTGGTAGATAGCGACTCATTAGACAAGGTTTTCAAGTTTATAGGAGGCACCTCAATTACAACAAAATTTTTTAATTTATGAAATATAGATTTATCTATCAGATTCATCGTCGCTCCACTGCCAATCAGTGCCATACATTTAATTCCCCCAATAACAATATCAATTAATGGTAAGGTACATGAATAAAAAACATCAAGGTTTGGATCGACATGGGCCACTGTGGGAACCAAGGATCCTACAATATTTCCGCCCTTCACATGTTTTATTTCAGTCTCTTCCTTTGGCTGATTATTCCCACCAGAAAATCTCTGATTACCATAAGTATAATCATTGCCATTACCTCTGTCTTGCCCCCTGTGATTTGAGCCTGTACCCCTATTCTCAGTTTGTCTTTGGTAGCAATCCCTCATATAATGTCCTGGCCGGTTGCAGTGAAAACACATTGCGGGTTGTCTATTTACTTGCCAATTCCCTCCATTTCCTGATTTGGTTTCAGCCTCAATTTTGTCCATTCGACTATTGAGATGCTCCAATTGCCTATTCACGAGATTTAGGGTTTTCGCTAACGTGTCACCACTGGCTTGCACCATGAACTCTATTACCTGACTCTAACGCATTAACGTTTGGTACTAACATTTCCTGCGCAATTTCTATTCTTTCCCCCAACTCGACTGCACCCTCAAAGGTCTCAGGGTTTATAATCACCATTTGCGCCTTTATCCTAGGTTGGAGTCCCGCCAGGAATTGACTTAAAATTATTTTTGCTCTAAATTTTTGGGACATATCCCCACTCTCCACTGAACTCTCCCCAAAGCTCTTAAGGGCTACCCCTTCCAACCTGGAAGCAAAATCCTTTACTCTTTCAGAGGGCAGTCGAACTGCGTAAAATTAGAAGCAAAGTTCACTGGCTTCGAAAACTGAGCAACGAGTCTTGCCTTCAAGGGCTGATATCCCAAGTTTTTCCCTTTCAATGATGCCTCAAAAAATCTTCTCGCGCGCCCCTCTAGCTTTAAGGTTGTTATAGCTGCCAGTTGGATTTCCGACCAATTTCCCAGCAAAACAGAGTTTTCCAACACTGTGAAGAATTCATCTGCGTTTTCACCATTGAAACTACGAATGGAGGAAAGAAGGCAAGGATTACTTAGAATTTTATCTTCGTCTGCCATTTTGTGGAGAAGAAAAAAAAATATTTTTACAAATGCGAACCTGACTTAATCGAAATAGCCTAATTCTGTCACTAATGCTTTCCCCTAGTCAATGGATGAGACACAATTACAATAACAATACACAAGTAACAAATAATGCAAAACCCTAGCGCATTTTTACAAACATAAATACAATGAATATCCATTCATGCACACACTACACACCAGTCTGATGTCTATAGTTAGCTTAGGCTCTGTCACGGCACCAATTTTGTCATGACGACAATATAATAAAATTAAAAATCACACATCTTTTCCCACAAAAAGTAACTTAGTGTTATGGAATTTATGAAATCAATATCATTAATAAAAACGGCATCTTCAATAAGTATGATCAATCAACTTTTTCCAACTTTTAAGTATGATCCACACCTTTCTTCAATCAACTTTATTCGTATGAGCCAGTTCTAAACAAATGCAAAACAATGGTATGCAAAACGAGACCCATGGATTTCACTTTGATGTACTCATTGATTGCAATAAAATAATATTTGAATTATTTCCGCGCCTTCATTTTATCAAAAACAAAATATCACTGCACTTTATTGCATCATATATTGTAGTTTTTAATTTTAAAGTGCAATAAATCGTGAATACTTAGAGACATTAATTCTCGAATGTTTGTGTCCGTGTCTAAGTTTCTCTATTTATAGTGCGATAGTATATTTTTTTTAATATTCAGTTATTTCTGGCATGACATATTGAAGTTTGTTTATTTAAGAATTTAGTGAAACCCCAGAAAAATGTATCTTTAATGAAAAAATGATAGGGCATAATTTAACATAGTTTAAATAATACTTAACACATTAATAATAATTTTGGAATTTTTTCCTCATTAAAATATTGTTTTATTTTATGGTATCAATATTCTTTAACAAACGTGCAATAAGTTGTATACAAGCATTTTAAGGAAACACACAAAAAGAAAATATTTACTGTTTTTAAAGATACACAAATTTATGTTTAACGAAAGAAGTTTTGGTTGAGCATATTCAATACAACTTAAAAATTATAATTTAAATAGATATAAAAGTATAATTTTCTAGAAAACATTTTAGTAATTTAAGAACTACTTTTTTATAAATATAATTGAGTGATGTGTGTTCATAGATTAAAAACAGAATTCTTGTCTAATGCAAAACACTTTGTGCAAAAATAAGACTTCGAGCAAAAGAGTTATGCATATTTTTTGTCATGATTTCATTAAAAGACATGAGAAAAATAATGAAGTTTAAAACCATATTCTTTAAAATACAAAAAATTTATCAAAATGTCCGGCCAAAAATTTTCCAGGAAATCTTCGGTTATTGCTCTGGGAAATGCTGAAACTGATATGTACCTATCAGTATCTTTTATAGCTAATACGTATCTGTCATTCTTCTTTAATAGTGCAATAGCCCCATGGTGAGCCTACTGGTAGATTCCACAACATTAGATGTTTTCTATCTACTGGGTAGGGTTGTCAGCCATACGCACAACGATCTACGGTGACAGGAGGCCAGGACCTACGGTTTAAAGTGGATTCTGAACCATTACAAACGTCAATGGTACCGCCATCCAAAGCCTTAGGCTTTAAATGCAGAGCGTTAATCATTAGGTCATCAGGCCCATTTGGCATTTTGGTAACAATTTACATTCCATTATATATATAACATATATATTTTCGTTTGGAAATCAATTGTTTATCCCCCCCCTGCACCCCATGTTAATTCTTAGTGCATTAATTGTCTGTTTATCTTTGCTACTGCTCAGAAATCTTTTTAATTTGTTATGAAATGTACTTATGTATTTATATTATATATTTTTGCCTTAGCTTTCATTCAAGTTAATGCGCGTTGAAAAAAAATTAGTTTCTTCCTTTCTTTTTGTCATAAAAGAAACGGGTATGAAACTTTGCCGAAAAACAGTGTTACAAAGTTGAGTATATTTTAAGTTTAAGTTTCTTACTACTTTTTTAAAAAGAAATTCTTTAAAGTATTATTACAGTTGAGAATGAAGAATATACTACTGCGGTCAAAAAGTAAGAGCAATAATTTTTGTTCAGAAACTTCTTATTTATTCTTCCAAACTTATTTCATCGCCTTCAAAATAATCCCCTCCGGACACAATGCACTTATGCTAACTTTTTTTTCTAGACCTCAATGCATGCTAAAAAGTCATCGGCAGGGATAGCCTTTAAAGAGCGCGGCGATTCAAGTTGAATCTCTTGAATCGACTCAATTGTTGTTCCCGGAGTGGTCTTCTGAATTTAGAGAATAGACAGAATACGAATGAATACGTGTGAATACGGTGGTTGTGGAACAATATTAGTTACATTTTTGGCGAAAAAGTCACGAAGAATCAATCCAGTGTGAGCTGGTGCATTCAGTGTTTTCGGTACCAATCGAGATTTGATGCATTTGAGGCCCTAAACGGAATTGACCGATCCTTTTGAAATTCTAACATCATCAGCAAGGTCTCTAATTGTAAATCGACGGTTTGCAAGCATCAAATCTTTAATTTTTTGGACGTGAACTTCGTCAGTTGAGGCTGATGGTCGACCAGAGCGCTCTTCGTCTTCAACGCGTTCTCTGCTTTCTTTGAATTGTTTATACCACTTCTAAACATTCCTTCTGCTACATTCTATACGTTTTCACAAACAAAATTGAATGCAAGTTCTTTGCTCAATTATTTTAGACATTTCAAAAGTCGAAGGAATCAGTTTTAGCGTCTCATAAAGAAAAGCGTAACTCAAACACTAATGAATATTTTGACGTCAAATTTCACACAGCTGTTAAGGATTTCACACTGATGTCACACAGTGCCATCAATGACCGGGAATTTGAAATTGAAAATTGATCTTACTATTTTTACACAGTAGTGAACGTAAAAATATTTTTTCATGAATGTAATTATTGTTTTTTAATCTTAAAATATCGTAATGAGTTCTAGGAGGGAAACTCCTAAAAAATTAACATTGCTTAATCATCAAATGGTCAAAAGATGACAAATTTCTTCGAGAAATTGTGTTAATTGGGAAAAGTTACTGTTTTGTTCTGGATAATAATTCAAAAGTATCAAAAATCTAGATCTGTGGCCAATATTCCAGGAAGAGAACGTAAGGAAATTTTAACAACTACCGCAAAGAGAAAAATTATACGTCCAATAAAGAAAATTCAGAAGCTAAGCGTCTTAAAACTTGCATCGTTGATGTCCTCAGAAATTGGAAGAAGCAATTCAGCTGAAACTGTTAGACATGTTCTTAATGATCCAGGATTTCCGAGCCGTATTCCAATAAGAAGGTCACTTATTATTTACTTCAATAGAAAAAAAAATTTCTATGGCATATTTCAAACCAGGAATCATTCTGGAACACTATCCTGTTCTCCGATGAGAGCAAATCCAATCTGAACGGTAGCGACAGACGATTTAAAGTGTGGAGGGATGTTGGGAAAAAACTAGATTCTAGGAACACGTTAAAGACCATTAAGTATGGAGGTGGATCCGTCCTCGTTTATTGATGCATGGCAGCAGCAGGAGTAGGAGAACTTGTTTTCATTGATGGCATTGTGGATACAATAGTGTATCTTTACATCTTAAATCAGAAAAGTGCCTACAAAACAAGACTTAATTCAAATTTCGTATTCCAGCAAGACAATGACCAGAAACATACGGCGAAAATAGCGAAGTGGTATTTGTTGTACTACTGCTATCAGCAGCTACATACTACACCCCAATCTCCAGACCTAACTGTAATAGAAAATTTATGAACCAGTTGAAAAAATTTGCTCATGAACACGATGTGACGAGTAAAGAGGATCTAAAGGAGGTCTTAAGCGAAGAGTGGGTAAACATTTCAGTTTCACAAACAACAAAAAAGCTGATGAAATCCATGCCTAAAAGAACGCGAGCTGTGATTAATGTAAAAGGATATGCCACTAAATATTCATTTTCTATTTTAATGGAAATTAATAAATTGCATACTCAATTTTGCTGTGTAGTGTTTCCACCAAGTGTCATATTTATTCGTTTTGAAAAAAAATGAATTCAATTTCGTAATTCTTTTCTTTATACATTGGAAGAGGACGACAAATAATATTAAAGCAAAAAATACGATTTTCTCATAGTAAATTTTAGTTCGTTAGATAAAATCATAAGTTACATGTTTACGCGTATACTCAATTTTGAAGTTCTCTGTATAATTAGATAACTTAATCTTTCCTTAAACATTTAACATAATTAAGATTATATTTTAATATTTCAGACTTAATACAATTTTTGTTGAACAATTGATAATTAATGAAATTATATTTACTAAAGAAAATATATTAGTATTTACTGGTAAAACGAAGCATTTATATTTCAATTTTTATTTTCGTGTGTATTTTAGCAAATGACAACATTTAATTTTAGAATGTGTTTATTCTCAAGATCTACTATGAAAAAACAAGTCACATTATAACATGTAAAACTTTCTTTAATACATTTGTGATAAATTTAATTTTCTCCTTATTAAAATTTTATTTGATCTGAAAAATATTTACTTATAAAAGTTTAAGCTTTAAATGGTTCCTTACAGGCTTCAGGATCGAAGCGTGGCTGTGGCATGGATGTTTGTTAGTAGTTCAAAATCCACGTTAAACTATATATCCCAGTCTAAATAGCCTAAATTGAGCAAAAAAAATGTCTATAGAACGCCAAATTAAACCAACTAAATGGTTCCTCAATGATTTTACAAATAAAACTTCATTCATTTATAGAAAGATTAACATATTAAAAAAAAACTAGAAGAAAACTGAACATTGCTCATGAAAGCACGAAAAGTTACCGACCACTGTGAAATTTGTTTTAAATATGATGGTTAATATATGATTAAATGAGGAAAAATATAGATAGCTGATGTTTTTATGAAGGCCATTTGAGAAATTCATAGAAAAAAAAACTATGGGGTAAAATTGAAATTGTTTAAATGTATAATTTTTGATATACGCATAACTAAAGCATTCTATTTACCGTTAATGTTATATTTTGAAATATTAAAGGATAAAGAAGTAGTTTCTATTGCAGAAGTAGATATTAGCTGGAATTGTTGATTTAGAATTTGATGCACACGGGTAAACATAGTAAGGGATACAAAACTTTAAAAAAATTTAGAGAGACAATTAGCGAGGTTTTAAATTGTGAAGAGAGATTAGTAAAACAGCATTAATAATGTGGAGGTTATCAGAGATAGCACTGAAACAGCTCAATGGAGCTTATGGGGAAGAAACCTGGAATAAAAGCGAAATTCGATATCGGGACTTGGTTCATTGAAAATAGACCCACTGGGGAGGAATAAGCAGGGGAAGGGATCAAATTTCAAATTGTACTCTTAAATTTGTGATAATGAGGAGAGCAGCACAGATGATAAGATTTATTGAGATATTTTTTTGTAAACTGTTTTTAGAAAGGGTCACAACCCCTTTTAACAACATGTCTATTCTGCAAAATTTGCAGTTTATTAGAGGATGGTTTCAGTTTGCCAGGGAGGATCTCCCAAGTAGGAAAGGAAAGAAATGCATATCCAGAAGCTTTTCTAGCTAAAAGAGAAATACAGGTGAAAGTTTTTTTCCTTGCCATCTTGATTATCTCATGAATACTATGGCAGAAAGTTAGCTAAATGGCATGATATAACTAGATTTATAAAAAAGTACGTGCTAATAAGGCTACAATATTTTATTGCATGAATCTGCCCTGGCCTAAATGTCTCATGTGCCCGATCGTAGAAGGATGAATAATGCCAAAGTATTTTGTATTAATAAAAAATAATAAATATTTATGAATATGTGTCTAGAAATGCTAACAAAGCAAAATTGTATTAGAGGAGCACATGAATAAATGAAAAAATGGAAGCAATAGAGCGTTAATTACTTTTATGTTTTAATGAAATGAATGAAATATTTTAAGAATCTGACAAAAAAATTGTGATCTAAAACGCCAACTCTCGAAATGCACAAGAAAAAGGGTTATATTTTTTTGTGCTAATTTTCGACATTTATATAAATATCCTTCCATTAGAAATAAAAAAAAAATTTTACAAAGTAGATGATGTCAATGCTTCTAATGGTAGAGTAACTAGCACTCTGGGCCACAGGTTTAGGGTACGAATATGGCGGTGCTATGGATATTGGCGCAAGTTTGGAATACACTTTAAACCACAGTTTGCGGTCTTATATGACTATAGAGCATTGGGAGTAGGAATCAAAACTCTACTCTGTAAAAAGAAATCATCTAATGTTTCGAAATCTGCCAGTAGACAGACGGCCATGATCCACCAAAAGGCTGGTACGCCAATGAGAAAGAAGAAGGTGATATCTGGGTAATATCATCTATAAAGGTGGCTATTTGGACTCTACGTAGAATGTATTAACCCTAGCAATGAAGTAAACATAAGGAATGGATCATTTTTGTAAGAGATTTTTTTTTTTTGCTAAAACTGAATAGTTTAAATAAAGTAAGCTCACGATTTTCCTCTATTATAGTACGTGCTTCAGTAAATAATTATAATCTGATTGATTATAATGATAATTGGGTAAAATGAGTTGGAAACCATTTTTCTTTTTTATTTAGGGTTAAGATCGGGTATATTTTTGAAAATTATTATTTTTCGTTTAACGAAGGTGGTTAATATTTAAATAACATATTTCTTTAATTTTTAAGCAGATCTTAATAACAATGCTTGATTTTCATACACTACATACGTTTCTAACTGGGTATTTAAATATAAAACATATCATTTTACTGTTTTACAATTTTGCAACTTTTTGAGTTCTTATAATCAATCACGATAAACCTTGGCTAAATACATCAAAACATATAATGAATGTTTTACAAATAAATTTCGTAATTGAAAACTATATCAATAACTCTGCCATTGTATGAATTTATGTTTTAACATAAAAAAAAAATACTAAATGAAAACTGCCTAAACTACTAAAAAAATGCGTCTACTGAAAAAATACTTTTGAAAAGTAGGTGATCAAATCCAGCCAACTTGAATTCTTATTATAATATTTTAATTATTTGTTCAAAGAACTCCCTTTTAATAATTGAGTTGCAATAAGTAGTAGGATTCCATAAAGAAATAACGGTAACGTGATTTTGGAGAATAGGAAAATTAAACTGCAAAGAGCAAGTATATTGTCATAAGAGGTTAATAAAATGAAGGGGATTTTTGTCTAGACAGAGAGAAAAAAAATTAGTTTTGCAAACGAAATTAATAATGAAATTTTTCATAATAATATTCATAATAATTTCATAATTCACATAATTCATAAGAATATTTTTAATAAAGTATTTTTTTCCCCTTCTCTTTTTCAAATACGCTCTTTGATGTCCTATCTTCCAGTCTTAAGACAGGACACCTTCCTGTGTTGATTTAAAAACTAAATGAAAAGGTGAATTTTCTAAAGAGATTATTTTTTCTTTTGAATTCGATACAATCAGAAAACATCTATTTAAAGGATCAAAGGAAATAAATTCTGTAGAAGTTGCCGATTAATGGGATCGTGTTTTATTTGTGTTTAAAACGAAAAATCACCCTAAGATTTGCAAAGATACACAAGGTGAAAATAATGTTAAAAAAAATAAATAAAGGTATGTTTATCATCAGCTCCTTTTTCGGTAGAAAATTTCACAAAAAAATACTTCTTTTCTTAAAAATGCAGCGAATTGAACTGAATTCAACTAAATTGATTCTTAGTTTTTATTAAGTTACATATTAAATATTTTTTTTCTCAAATTCATAGTCAAAAAATTATTTTTATTATTAAAATTTAAAAAAGATTATTTTATTATTTAAATTGTTTTTATTATTAAAATTAAAAAAATATTATTTTGTTATTTAAATTATAATTAATAAATTTAAATTATTATTTTTATTATTATAAATAATTAAAAATTATTATTTTTATTATTATTAATAATTAAAAATTATTATTATTATTAAAATTACTTTAAAATTATTTTACTCTCAAATTCATATATAATAAGTAATCATATTTCAATAGTTTTTCATTTGCAAGTAAATTGTAATTAATGTTAAATGTTTCAATATATATGTTGAGGGAGTTGTTTAAATTATACACAAAAGCGAAGATTTTATGTAATTAAAAAAATTAATAGTTTACTATATTTTAATGGAGTTTACAACTTTTAGTGTTTACAGGAAGATGTCGTCCATTTTCCGGATTAATCACGTTCATTCTCCATTCAGGTTGATTAATTTCGTTTCTACAAGGCAAATATTGAAATAACACAACAATTTTGTACAGCTCGACGGAAATCATTATTTCTCCACAATATTTTCATTCATCATAATTTCATTCATCTTTTCATTGGCGCAACAGCCCCATGGTGATTAACGAGTGCCAGTCACTCGGCCTCAATTCTTTCATTTGATGTTAATTCTATTACCTATGATTATAGTCAGCCAATATCAAATGAGATGATTTTAAGCTATCCTTTTTATGACTAAAGGATTGAGTGAATTTTTACATTCCGTACTGTAAGCATTTTTCATGTTGGGCCGGCATTTTTTCAAAAGAAATATACATTTAATTGTGTCAACTATCCAGTGGTTATGTATCGACATATATATCCATGAAAAATAAAGGTTTTCAATTTTAAAAATGGATAGACTTTATATTATATGTATCCATAAAATATACCTTCGAATTGCGTATATAATAAATTATTCACAATATAAAATTTGAATTAAAATTTAATGAAAAAATTTGCTGTAATAAGGAATTCAAATCATTTGTATTTCTAAATATTCCATTTTAGATATTAGTATTCCACTTACTGTCTCACCATTAAAAGACAAAACTTATAGCATTAAAGAATTCCATCGCATATTAGCTTTTTCTTTCAGATTACAGCGGTTTAGTTAATCTTCAGTGATTTAAGAGTTTTATTTTTGTTATTGAACCTGATAATTTAATTTAAATAATCGGCATAATCCATCGATTACAGTACCACTCGATGGATCGCGCTTAATTATATTCCGATATTTTGTGCCCTCCAGACGTCGTTTTGAAAATCAAACATCTTTTATAAAATTGCAAGTTATATCACTGTCTTTCTTCTGCAGTCACGCGGGATAACACAAGAGAAATTTTCTGATTTCTTATGAATCAAATATATATATATATATATATGAAGATTAAATAAAAGAAACTGGATTAAAATAATTTAGAAAATAATTAATGCGCATTGCTGAAACCCAGGTTAGAAGAAAATCTGAAGTTAATAGCCATGAAATGAAATTTTTAGTGAAGGTTCAAACACAAAATCCCTAAAATAGATGATGATACAGAGAAGTATATATCATATTTAGATTATTAATTATAGCTTGATTGATGTAGCTTCTGTGATCAATTAAAGCTTGGCTGTTTTAAGCAATAATAGTTTAATAATACTTCATCCTTCGATAACAGAGAGTTTAGGGAAGATGTTCTTTACCAACAACTACAATAACAAATTGCTGACAACAAATAAAGCTTAATATGCAGTGTAGAGGTGCCCTCTAAAATTCAAAAATATTAATAGTGGTTAGTTAAATAGATAAGAATTACTGCATTTCGACTATCCTGTGCTATTCCGATGCTGGAATCAACCAAAATTTCGTTATAATGTTGATGTAGGTTGACCAACTTTTCTTACGTTGTAAATTTTCTTATATTTGGTTACAACTTTTCTTATATCATGATGCTTGCAGTTTACGATATTTTAAACATAATTTCGAACCAGTCACGAAATATGATCTTTTGATTGCAATGAGATTACTAGTTTTGTATATCTTCGCATATCTTCTTATATTGTAATTGAATTTTTAGAATATTTTCTCACTTCTTCTCACAGCTTTAAATATTTCAAGTTAAATTCGTTTGCTGTTTCATCTTATAAGATTTTAGCAATTTCTATGTCTTCTTTGTTTTTCATTTTCACTTCTATTAGAAGTTCATATTTTATCCATTTATTGCTCCAAATCGTGTAACCAAATTGTATCCCTTTATCTATTTTTGCTATTTAATACTCATTGTAATTTGGGTGCGTGTTTGGACCATTTGACAAGATCTTCGAAACTCAATATTGCAAAACTTGCAATAATGTTAAATGTATTCTTTTAATTTGCCCATTTTCTCTAGGCTAAGTGTAGACGGTGAGTGTTTCTTGTTCAAAATAATCTCTAAAGGCTTTCGAGGTAAACGCTGACACTTAAATGAAGATGGCTGGACATATATGCTTTCCTGTACCATTAATTGCTCTAGTGCATTTTGCAAAAAATTAAAAAAGATCTAGAAGAATTAATAATGGTTACTAAAGTTGAAACGGAATCCTACACACACAAACACACACATCACATACTTACATATATATATATATATATATATATATATATATCGTGATATGAGGTATGATTTATTTAAGTTCGAAGATCGGCATTGTGATGAGTAAATGTCATCTTACGAATTCCTAAGAGAATGATTTTAGCAGATTACGAGCAGTTATTTGTAAGGAAAAAACGATAGAAACTTCAAACAAACGACTGAAAGGAGAACGGATTCGATTTCAAACAGATATAATTAACTTGGAAGTGAGGCTTTGCTGCCTCTGTCAAAAACTAAGTCATGGAGAAGAGAGGGCTCCAATTGGCCACCGCATGCATTGTCGCCTACTCATATGACAGCCCATGTCCTACATCACAAATTCCTGCTAGGCCTAAATTACCAAGTGATTCAAAGAAACACAATCAAAATGTGTAGCAAAACCATAATACATTTTCTAAACTAAGCCGCGAAAAAGAATGAAATTGTTCAAATCCGAATTGTGCAATGGTTTCTGCTACGAAACTGAAAATAGTAATAAATATCAAAATGGCGAACACTTAGAAATGCCTTGGCAGACGAAGAATCCAACGCACATAGTTATACAAAATATAGGAGTTTGAATAAACTCAAAATTGTTTTATATAAATAGGGATATGTATAAAAAATAGAGAAATGTATAAATAGGGATATGTATAAAAAGTAGGGAAATGTATAAATAGGGATATGTATAAAAAATAGGGAAATGTATAAATAGGATATGTATAAAAAATAGGGAAATGTATAAATAGGGATATGTAAAAAAAATTAGAGTATGAAACATGTTGTCTAGCAAATCCGTAAGTTCTAAAAGAAAGTAAAGCCAAAAAGAAATTGAATGTGTAAGGCAATTCTCATTTTGAAGGCAAGCACAATTGCCATTTATCAAGTGTAGGCTTTTAATTTATGAAATTTTAAAATCGATAATTATTCGATAATATTTCTTAATGGATTATAAACATTTAAAAAATATTTTTGGCTTAATTAGTTGCTTGATCTTCTACATTTATTTGTTTCTGTTTAGAATCTTTTAGTCTTAGATTTCTTTTTAATTATTTTTTAATCTGGATAAATTATCCAGAAATTATGCAAAGGACAATCCTATACTTCATTTGTACAGTGAATGGATTGTAGATATATACTTACATCATTATATTCTATAATCGAAATCTCCCTAACTTAATTAGGCAGAATTCTGGTGTAAAAAAGTATCTTTGTTTAACTTTTTAATTCATTGTGAATAATTTCATAAACTTTCAGAAGAGTCAAAACCAGAGTTGCAATATTTATTTATTCTCTTTGTATGGATATTGTTCTTAAATAGCAACTAGAGTTACGGCAGTATTCTATTCGTTGAAAACGTCAATGTGTAAAGAATTTGCGAAATTGAAAAATGAGATAAAATCTGAAACTGATTCATTCACAGAAGTGATTATCTTAACCGAATAAACATTTTATTAAACTTTTTTTTGTTCTATATCTAATGTTAAAAGAACCACATTATACCAGCAAAAATATCAATACACTTGATCTATTTTGTAAGATCCCTCTTGTTAATTTAACAAAATCATTGTTAAGTTAACCTCGATTATATAATATTCTAAACACTAATAATATTCAAAATTTGTGTAAAGAATATATTTTAAAACGTATATAAATTTCCTTGAAGAGTCTTCAATTTAATATTAAAAAACACATGTTGTGCTTGTGCTTTATTGTATAATTAAATCTTTTTTTTTTTAAATTCTTCCTTTTTGATGATCTTTTATCCATTTTTAATGCTTTTTTAATACATTTAAAATGTTTTGTTCGTTAAGTTTTCCTGAAATAATTGTCACTTAAAACGTATTTGTAAATAATAAATAAGTTCAATAATTTACTCTCTTGTGTTTAAATATTTATTATTTTTATTGTAAACTATTATAGTTTCTTAAAAAAATATCTAAAAAAAGCAGGGAAATAAAGAATTCATTCTTTTTTCCAGTAATACAGATAACAAAACTAAAATGTTTACTTTGGCGACTTGATTGTAATTGCTGTACTTCCTGTAGTATTCCCCTGAAATCAAAAGAGACAACGGATATTTCTTCGACAGAGAGCATTGTTTTTCCTTAGATTGAAGTCTATCCATGTCGATACAAGTTTTTCAGTGTTACTTAGGGCTCACCCAAACGAGTCTCATATGAAGAACATCACCCACGTGAAGGAAATTGGAAGATGTTTGCTTTTCAAAGAGTATGCTGGATCCATATGCTTGGAACTAAGCGGAAAGGATTGCTACTACTCTGGTACTACTTCAGCACAACTATGATTCATCGAACTGTTTATTAACCCTTCCTTAATCTCTTCTCACAGCCTCAGAGTACCATCTTCCCGAAAAAGTGAATTTAAGTAAGCTTTACCATCATCCCGAAAAAGTAATGAGTGGTTGGGAAAAGATAAAAAAATATATATTGTGATTATGAAAATGCTCTGCTGATTGAAATGCTTTAAATGCTCTACTACTAATCAGGAAAAATGTTCGCAAGCAAGTATAAATTTGTGATATTTTTTATGTATTTGTAAAAGCTTACACAATATGAGAGGCTATCTGAGAGTAAAAATTCAAAATGAATTTGAGGTATTTAAAGGAATCTCGAATAATTACCATCTGTGAATAATTATCATGTATGCCAAGTGAAGCATTAAAATATAGAGAACACACATTCGACAGATATTAAAGCAGAAATA
The DNA here is from genome assembly GCA_021605075.1 of Caerostris darwini. Lineage (NCBI taxonomy): Eukaryota > Metazoa > Arthropoda > Arachnida > Araneae > Araneidae > Caerostris > Caerostris darwini. Next base: position 45,933 of record BPLQ01002103.1, read on the forward strand.
CTCGAATAAACGAAGGCTTAACAATTAAGAAATAAATAACTGACTTTATTATTGCTTTAAAATACTTTGAAGTAAAATTATTTCTCTTAAAAGAAATCCTCAATCATCAAGTTTGGTATTTTATTTATTATTATTTTTTAAAACATATCTATGAAATCCATTAATAAGGGAGATGGAGTAGTTTTGAATTCAGTAAATATTTTGAATGAATTGTTTAACAAATTTGCACTCGAATTCATTTTTAGTAATTTCATTCCATATATAGCAATGGTTCTCTAACTTTTGATTTTCACATGCATCCCAATGAAATATTGAAGAGTTTCGTTTTCGATTTCAAGCTTCCCTCCTTTCTTTGCTAAATAAAATGTCGTAGTTATTTAAGCAATTTTTTTAATTAAAATATTAAGAATATTAAATTAAAATTCCAGATTAAAAAAAAACGGCGTTTTTTTTACTGTTTTTGAAAGTATGAAGCATGGAAAGATCGCATTTTTTGTTAGGTATTTTGTAAATCCTAAAAGTTTTATCATTCAACTCAAATGTATTGCATTTATAAAAATATTGCCTTGTTATGTTTGCAACTTTCTTATAACACAATGCCTTGCACCTTGACAATCTGCTTGAGGGAGAGTTTCCGTATCACCATGGCAACCCTCTTTAGCCATACATCAATCATCTCTCCTCTTGCGAGGAGATTTTTGACTTTTACAGTGTAGAGAATTATTTTAGTCACTCATGAAGGGGATTATGTTGACAGATGTTTTAAATTTTGTACATTGAGGGGCGAAGGAAACGGCTTTATTTGAACGGGCAGGTTGAGTGCCCAACCGTTTAGGGGATTACCTTATGTACTTTTTCATGAAGAGATAAATCTGAAATTTTATTGAAGAACGTGTTTCTTTTGCGAACACCTCACTTATTTCTCTTGTACTACTGATCAGCAACTTAATTTTCAGACTAAAAATAAACACTTAAATAATTAAAAAACTATTCTGTTTAATATTTTCTAATAATATAATGTGGATTCAATAAATAAAACACTATAATCTTTAGTAGTTTTTATAAATGAAAACTGTAAATTAAAATTAAGGCTTCAAAAAAAAAGTCAATGTTCTATATAAAGTAAAACCTCATTACTTTCGATCATGTTCCATCGAATATATCATAATACAAATGATTAATTATTATTTTAAATAAATAATTAAATTTCAAACAAATCAAACATTCTAAATGTGAGCTTTAATAAAAGACAATGTATGTATGTGTGTGCTAGACGCAGAGTAAAACAATAATTGCGGCATAACATGCTGGAGCCGTATTCAAGAGTTAAAAAAAAGATTTATTTTACCTTTTCGAGACTTTATTTATTTAAAAAATAATATTACTTTTGATTGTAGGTGTATCCATGTAATACTTAATAAATTTGGATGGACCCATCAAAGGGATGCTCCAGGGATTCATGGAACGAGATTTTTTATTTTTTATTTTGTCTCAGATTTTTCTTTTTCAGACTCAGATTTTTGTCAGTTTTAAGTGAATAGAATTTTAAGGGGAAAAATATAAGACTGTTTATTTTGATTTTGATGTATGTAATATCCACATAAACATTTTATTTTTTTTTAAATTCTATTTAATATGCGTAGCTCTTTTACTTCGATTTCATTCAAAAGTTAAATTCGAATTAAAAAATCTTTCAGTCAAAGCTATAAAATTTGTATTTTAAAAATCTCCAAATGAAATTTTCTTACAATATCTATTTTAATGAAATCGGTCCTTACACATCATTGTGCAATGTAGGAATTAAATTATACGAGAAGATAGTCTAGGCCTAGACACGAGAGCTTTTGGAAGCAGCCGGATTTCAACGATTCGGAAAACTTAAGTGCTATCCGACAAATATTTTGCTTGACGTATCGAATAAAAAAAAAAACCATACCTTCAGTGAATCAATTATATGAAAGTAGAAAAAAGTCTTCGAATCAGTTCTATAGCTGCAGCAAGACTCACCCTTTCTGTTCACAAACCAATACAAAATGCATTGTCTCATCACCACTATCATTCGCGTTGAATCCATTGGCTGTAAGCAATTCCCCGCTTCAGGAAATCATGCAGGTCTAATAAATGAGAGCTAAACAGGGATAATTTTTGAAGTGTGATGAGGAGGTGGGGAGCAAGCAAGGGAAAGTGGGGAAAGATAAAGTACTTTTGTGTGATGATTAGTGTGTGGATGGTAGTGCTGAGACGACTTTCATCTCCTTCTGCCAAGCTATTAAAAATGTAATTCAAAAGGAAGTTCGCTAATGAAATTCCAGATTCGATGAAAGTGCTAAAGGATTAGAATATTTGCAAATGATTCCCTGCATGTTCTTTTTTCATCGATATTGTGTGTTTCGTTGGATACTTAAATTTCCTATTTAAATTACATGCTGAAATAAGGAACAAAAGCTTGTTGATTTTCATTCAAATATGATGTTTACCGAAGACAAATTGATAGACAAGAAAAGTTTGAAAAAGATACCTTACTTACTTTACATTTTTGAAATGAAACTTTTCTGCCTCATTGGTTCGTTTGTTGTTTGTTAGATGAATCAATAAACTCTTTAAAACTTTTTGTTTATATTCGTTGCATTCCTTGGTGGATGCGTGAGATCCCCAGTTGAAGAGAGTCAAAAGCCTTTTGCTGCCCTCCAGAAAAGACTAAGTCCACAAAGGCTCTAAAGACTCGTTGAATCGAATGATTTCTTTGAGCGGGCTTTGATGAATTTTTGAGAAAAAGAGAAAGAAAAAATAAGTATGTGATGCCTATTGATGATGCATTAAATCCTACGTATATCTGCCTACTATAACCAACCATCTATGATAAGAGTAATAAGCGTATGATAAGCGTAAGAGCGTTAAGTAGAGCGTTCTGCTCTTTTCATGATTTTAATTCAAAAATTCAAATGCATCTCGTATTTATTTACAAAGGTTATAAACTTTATTTATTACTCGTATTTATTTACATCTAATTTTTATTTAAAAAATAATCTCTCACAGTTCTCACACAATTTGATGAATATTTTTTTTAAACAAATGTATTTATATATATATTTTTGGCTGCATCTCGATGTTATTTATTATTTAGATATATCATCTTTTTGTTGATTAAAGAAAATTCAATTCGTAATACGTATAATATATTTAAATAATATAATTATAACGTATAATATGTTTTAAATAATATAATTTACCCTATATTATATTTTATATTTAAAGTTGCACTATCTAAATAAATAACGGGAAAAGTATTAGAATCGAGCGACGGATATTACGTATATCCCTATTATTTTGAGTTCATGTTGTTAAATTCAGAATTTTTTATTGGAAGATTTATGGAAATAAATTTCCTCAAATGAAAAAACATTTTTGAAGGAATTATACTCCTTGATATGAATAAAGCTAATAATTCATATCGGTAATACTTTTAAGGAGTATTCATCACTAACATGTTTCATTTTTATTGCCTATTTGTTTTTTACTCAAAATAGAAATAATAGAATAAAAAAAAATCAAATTATTTTTGAACTGCTAAATTTTTATTAATAAAGAAAAGCTGCCGAAAAGAATAAAATCAAACTTTCAAATTCACTGCAATCTTTTACAATCATTCGTATCATTGCCCCAACAGTATTTCTTATCTCTTGAATGGCGCAAAATGGTTCGGAGCCAGTTAAAAAGGCACGAATACATGTAACATGATAGATATAACGAATTTATCATCAATTTTAGAAAAGAAAAGCATTGATATGAAATTTCAAAAACTTATCTTGCATAGTGATTTATTTTATAAATTCTTTACTGGGATACATGTTTTGATTTCTGAAAGCAATTTTTTTATTAAAAATAACCTTTTATTGTCTATAATTAGGTATCACTATATCATTTTAGATTTTACGATTTTTTCAATATAGACAACATATTTTTAAATACATAAAACTATTGTGAAATTAGTTAACAAAATAGTGGCCTGATATCCGAGTGACTAGCGCTTGATGCCACAGGTTTAGAATTCAAGTTCCAGCGGTGCCATGGTCGTTTGTAGTGGTTCGGAATCCACTTTAAACAGTAGTTCCCGGTTCTATTATGAATATTGAAGGCACAGTTGACATCCCTAAACGTAAAAAAAAACATTTCCTGTCTAGAAATCTGGCAATAGTCAGAGGGTCTTGTCCCACCAAGAGGCTGTTGCGCCAATGAAGAAATTAACAGGAGGCTTTAAAGCAATTCACGAAAATATTTACTTATAATTGAAAAGCTGACAGTATTAATAACATTTATTTCGAAGTAAAATATATTTTGATTCGTTAATATTATATAATATTAATTGCAATAATTTATTTGCCGTTTAATGATTACTGACCTTTTAATAATTACTTATTATTTTAAATTCAAAACAATCAAACTTACTATTGATTGTTTTGATTGTAGAAAAAAACTAATTTCTTATAAAAATAAATAACCTAAAAACAATGTTACACATTGCTGATTAATTTTCACTTTTTGCAAATAATTTTTTATTATTATTTTTCACTTTTTCATAGGTATGTAATAAAATTTAATTAATGATAATTTGCCTTTTTTTATAAATAACACGACTAAAAATAATTGCTTAGATTATGATTGTCTATTTCATGGCATAGAAACTTATGCATAAATGTTGCGCCAAAAATGATATGGGGAATCTATCATGTCATTATTTAATATACAATAAATCTGATCGTTCAATATAAAAATTTTCTTTATAAAACGTTTCCTTGGGCTACAAAGTAGACAGCAATTTATTAAAGAACTTCTGATGAGCGTACTTCCTCTGTTAAATTGATAAAAGTCACTTTAGCACTGTTCTTGTAAGAATAAAGTGAATTAAAGTCGCCAAGCAGGGGCAACTTATTAAGTGCATTATTCATAATGTCAAAGTGAATTTCGGGGGAGGAGCCCTGAGAAGACAGTGCGATGGATGAAACCGTGCCACAGAGAAATTGCATTGAGAGAGCAGGTATAATAAGATTATAGCCTATTCTGCTTTAATCCAATATTCAATATTCAATAAAATGGTACAAACAAAAGCTTCCAAACATTTGACTTATGTGAATATTTTTCAAATAAGATTATTTTCTTCTGATTCATGTCGTTTCTAATCAGATTTAGAAGAACAATTTAATACAATCTATATTTTGAAATAAATCTTTATATTTTAGGCAATATTTTCTTTATTACATTATTCTTCTACTTCTTTCTCTTCAAAATATTTCTTTCTTTTTAATTTTTATTTTCCGTGACTACTTTGCTTTTCGAAATAACTTCATGTCGAGCTATTTCAGAGAATAGATTGTCACATATTGCATCTTCTAAAATTTTTGAATCACATTGATTGAATTTGTTTCTTAAATTGAAATATATAATGTCTTGTTTGATTAGCATAAATATCTACAAAACTTTTTTTCTTCCCAATGGCAAGTTTACAGGACAACAAATATTCTGAGTCTAATACAATGAACAAGAAATTAAGAGAAATTAATACAATGAACAAGATAGAAACAAATGACATCAGTTAATATCCATCAAATTATATTTGGCAATTCAATAACGATCCCATAAAGAAATAGGAGGCAGTGCAAAGCAGGAAGCAAAATAAGACATATGCATATCTTCCTGGTTATCACACAGGAGACAGAGAGGGTCAAGAGTCAGTTAAATTCGTGAATGTGCTTGCGGTGACAGTCGTCACCGCAGAAAAGTTGTAGCAATACCGCCGATAATAATGGGAAAAACACCTGAATTTCACTGCAGAAAAGAAACTCATATTGAGAGCCATACCGTGTTTGCTGATAATTTTGCCGTATCAGACGTTGCCCAAAGTGCACCACTAGGCGGTAGATCTACGTTGCATTCTTATATATATCTGCAAAATCTATTTTTGCAAATTTAAAGCTATTTCATATTATTATTCTCATTTATATTCTGGTGGCTCCCTTTTTAGATACTTTGCAAATATGTAACTGAAAAATGTTTGTATGGCTCACAAACTGATATAAAAAGCTAATTTAATTGTTTAGATATTTTTTCAATGTTTCCATCTCAAATTAATTTTTACTAACTTACATGAAGATTTACTAAAATTTACAATGTCTTACAAATGTAAATTTTATTTGCTTTTGTGAAATTTAATTTTAACGCAACTATAACTGAAATTTCCCCAAATGTAATATATAATCAGAAAAAAGTAAAAATTTGAGATTTTCTTTATACATGGGAAAAAAAGGGATTAAGAATTTTTTTAAAAGGACTGTGCTTAAGGAAAATGAATGTGAAAATGTTTAGCATTTTTTCTTACTTATCCAATTTGATAGACAGTATAACTAACCCCGTGTGCCCTCATGGAAAGAGGGAGAAGGGAGGGAGCTTCTGTTATGATGGAGCACCCATTTGGCACCGTGACGCAAGAAAGAGGGAAATGCCTTTCTAAAGGACGTTTAGCGAGAACTATCCCCCATTTGCGTATCGTATGTGAAAAAACCCGCAAAACTCTCACTAGGTAGTCCGACTCATTAAACTCACTCATTTGAAGCCTTACTAATACAATGAACTAAAGTTAAATAAACTATTAATACTAGATAAACATACTATTAGAAAATAAAAAAAAATATTGAGAGATTAAAAAAGGCACACGATTACCGATTACATTAATTATACGATAACATGGACTTTATGTAATTATGTATACATGTTAAATTTTTGAATAATTTGAGGTACTTTTTGTGTTGTATAAAACAATTAAAACAATTAACTAAATGAATTAATTTAAAAGTTTTAGTTGTGTTATATAAAAATAGGAAATCTTAGAAATTGATTGCATTAAGCCAGCAAATGAAGCTTTTAAAGTTCTCGATTCATCAAGACATTATTGAGTGATGTGTTGATTCACACGTCTTCGTGCTCAGTTGTTATTCATTTAAGTTAAGCATTGGAAACCTTAGTCACTGCCGTTTTGTAGTGCGTATTGTAATACTTAAAGCTGATAATTCTCAATCAATCAATAAGTGTATTAACCTATCAATTCTATATTAATTATGAACAAATTCCAAATACAAATGCCACTCATAAAAGCGGAATTCACTCGAAGAGGAAACCCGTAAATTCGCCGTGTTCTTTTTGTAACTAATCCTTAATGTCCAGAAACGTGTAACGAACACTCTATAAGTATTTTACTCATGGAAAGAGGGAAAGGGGCGACAGCTCCTGTTGTGATAGAGCACTCGTAGGTAGAAATCTGATTTGGCTCAGAGTCGCTGAAGAAGAAGGGCAGTGGCTTCCGGAAGGAATTTTAGGGGGATCAACCCCGTATACGAATGCCCCGTATGGTATGGAAGAAAACCCGGAAAATTTTTTACCAGGTGGCTCGACTGAAAGAGGCAAGATGCTGAGGTAGAAATCTGATTCGGCGTCATCGAATCTATTTGTTTTTTAAACGGTGTCTACAACAAAGTTTTCAGCGGATGGAGCCTCTGCCCTAACGCACACCAGCGGAGTACCTTGTCACTGAACAAATATAGTTCCCACATTATACTTTGGAATTCGAACGCAGATATCAGAATATATGTAATCATTCTGTCCTTTTTTGCAGTTAATTTTAATTTAAAAAAAAAATTAATATTGTATTATAGGAAATATATAAACTCATGTTTGTGAAAATTGCAACACCATGGAAGACTTGCGCGAGAGAGCTGAAATTTTCAGGAAATACAAATTAGCGCATGATATGCAAATGATTAGAATTTCAAATCCGTAGCGCATGCCTATGCTGAGCAGCGCCCTCTGAACGGCGGATGAATCCGAATAAATAGACGGCTGTAGCGAGGCGTGTATGGTTATCGGTGGCTATCCGCTAGTGGTAAACGTTAGCTCAATCGTTACTTATGCCTCTTCGACGAAAGAGAGCGAGATTTGAACAACTTACAGAGTTTGAAAGGGGGAGAAACATCGGCCTTCGTGAAGCTGGATTGTCTTATCGTGCAGTAGCCGCTCGTGTGCAGCGTAACAGCAGCACAGTGATGCGTCTTTGGAAGCAGTGGACGGACGAGTGTCGGACAACTCGGAAATCCGGGAGTGGACCCCGAAATGTGACGTCAGCTCGCGATGATAGACACCTGGTCCGCATGGCGCTGACGGACCGTACAGCTTCCTCTAGACAATCGGCCGCACAGTGGTCAATAGCTACAGGTGTTTTATTGTGTGCTTCATCAATTCGAGACGTCTGCTGCAGCGTGGACTGCGCGCAAAGACTCCTTTATACAGGATTCCTCTCACGCTAAACCATCGCCGCCTGCGACTACAATGGGCCATTCAGCATAGAGACTGGCATGCTGATTGGCAGCATGTCGTGTTTTCTGGCGAATCCCGCTTTAATTTGTAGTACCATGATGGCCGCATTCGTGCCAGACGCTATGCTGGTGAACGCCACCTTCCGGAGTGCATTATCGAACGCCACAGTGGACGAACACCCGGAGCCATAGCATAACATGGACGATCTCAATTGCTAAGAATTATGGGCAATCTGAACAGCAACCGGTACATCAGTGAAGTTCTACAGCCCCAAGCTGTTCCCTTCCTTCAAAGCTTGCCAGGCGCTGTATTTCAAGAGGACAATGCCCGCCCTCATATCCCTGTTCAATCCTTCTTTGCAACGCGGCAGGTACAGCTTCTTCCTGGGCCTGCTTATTCCCCGGATATGTCGCCGATTGAACATGTGTGGGATTTCGTTGGTCGGCGTCTCGCTCGTGATCCTCGTCCTGTTGCTTCTGCAGACGAACTTTGGGTGCGCATACAAACAATATGGAATGCTCTTCTTCAGGCAGACATTCAAAATTTGTTTGACTCCATGCCACGTCGTATAGCAGCACTTATTGCGGCGCGTGGTGGCTACACAAAATACTGATTCTGATCTCTTGTTATTGTTTATTTGCTTTAAACATTTAATCATTTATTTGTACCACTACCACTCAACTGCGTAATAAATTTCATTCAATTATGACGATTACTTCATGGTGTTGCAGTTTTCACAAACATGAGTTTATATCTATATATTTTACTCTCATTTGTATAATTACTTTGTCATCATTATCAAAAAATATTATTGAAATTAAAATTCCATTGGACATTGCAAAAAAAGTATTAAATTATAGAACAGAATTATAGCTATTGGAAAGATAGGATGCTAGAAGTTTTTAAATCATAATTTAAAAGCCTTGATACTAAATAGGTCGATGTTCAGAAAATGTTTTGCGCAACCCTATGTTCTTGTCTGCATTCCAATACAAAGTAAAGCAGTTATTAAAACTTTACAATTACATGAAATAGCATAACACGCGAATTTTATCCGTCCGAAATACTTTCTATCAGCAACTGAGAATTATTTATGTTAACTAGTTCTGCGAGTAATTTTCTTTTTTTAACAAAAGGAGGTTTAATATAGGATTCGGAGAAAGTAATTGATTAAAATCTTTCATATAACATCATAACCAATGACTTACATCATCTGTTATTGAAAGAAAATCTGTTTTTTTAAGTAATAACTTTGAAATCATAATTTCGTCAACAGTTTTCTTTTCAAAACTGCACTTTCGAGAAGAAAGACGAATCGAAGAATAAGTCAATATTTCTAGCAAATTCTAATGTGAATAAAGATAAACATTTCATGAAATTTTGCTGGATCTTAGAAAAGTTTTCATTAGAAAATGCAATATTAGCCCCGATTTGCTGTTGTTTCTAATACCACTTGGTAAGCATCAACATCTCGACGAAATCTGAGAACCCGTGTGAGAGGGACAGCCTCGGTTGCGACAAAACACCCATCGATGATGATAAGCACTCGTAAGAATGAATCATCATCACGATGTCTGACTTGGCTCCTTAAAGCCAAAGAAGGAGGGCTGGGCTTTCCGGAAAAACGTTTAGGGGGAAACTACCACACATTTGGCTATCGTGACTGAGGAAACCCGGAAAAATCCCACTAGGTAGTCCAATTCACGAGGCAAAATGCTGAACAACACCATGATCCTCGATTTTTGAAGCAATAGGGAGTTTCTGAATTGAGTTTTTTGAACTTTTTTTTTATCGTCCGATATTTTTTTCTTCCTAGCGCGCATGCTCATAGGAATAGCTCAATAGTGAAGTATTACATATAAGCATACGCAATAGGTACAATGTTTTTTATGAGCATGCGTGGTAGGAAGAAAAATACCGGACGATAAAAAAACATGCAAAAACTCTCTATTGTCTACAACAAAGCAGCAAAGGATTGAACCTCCGCTTTAGTGATCACAACTTTCACGCGTTGCCACTGAGCCACAAGTCGGACAACGTAAGTTTAAATACTTTATCGGTCAATACTACAAATAATTAAAATTTGTAAAAAATATATTTAATTGAACATAAATGCTGTTTACTAGGCATTAGAATTTAAAAATTGGAATCATAATTATACAAAATATTTATTAAACATTTATTTCCTGTTGCGATGTTTATTCAATTTTTCACGTTTGCATTGATAATTCATAATTTCTGATATTTATTAGCCTATCTAGTCTATGCATTAAAATCTCTTTGGACAAACATTACTGTTTAATTTTACATGACAAATTTGTTTAATTTCTTACTTTTTATATGCATTAACGATTTCTATCCTATGATAACTTCTTGAATCAAAGATGTCTAACTACACATTTTATAGAAATAAAATAATTAATCAATTAAAAAAATAATTTTTTATTGCCCTCTCATACGTCATATTGTATCCCTCATTGCAACTGCACGGATTTGGCCTTAATGAAACTATTAAATTTTATCTTCATAATGCATTCAATGCGTTCAAAAGACAAATTAAAAATCGTCGTTTGAAGCAAATTCTGTAAATTCTACTGCCAGATCACCTGAAAATGCAGTTAACAAGAATATGCTTCAATATTGGTTACTCTTTATGATTTTCCTTTTATTTTTTCTACATTACACTGAAGTGACAAAAGTCACGGGATAGCAATATGCAAATTTTCAGATGGCAGTAGCATCGCGTAGAACAGGTATAAATGCGCAGTGCTTTCGCAGAGCTTTCATTTCTGTTCAAGTTATTCATGTGAAGAGGTTTTGACGTTATGATGACCACACGACGGGAATTAACAGACTTTGAACGCGGAATGTTAGTTGGAGCTAGACGCATGGGTCATGCCATTTCGGAAATCGTTAGGGAATTCAACATTCCCAGATCCACTGTGTCAAGAGTGTGCCGAGAGTATGAAATTTCAGGCATAACATCCCACCATGGACAGCGCAGTGGTCGACCGCCTGCACTTAACGACCCAGACCGGCGACGTCTGCAAAGAGTCGTAAATTCTAACAGACAAGCAACACTGCGTCAAATAACCGCAGAAATCAATGTGGGACGTACAAGGGACTTGTCTGTTAGAACTGTGCGGAGAAATTTGGCTTTCTTGGGCTATTCCAGCAGAAGACCGACTCGAGTGCCTTTACTGACAGAACGACATCGCTTGCAGCGACTCTCGTGGGCACGTGAGCATATCGGTTGGTCCCTAGATGAATGGAAAACCGTGGCCTGGTCCGATGAGTCACGATTTCAGTTGGTAAGAGCTGATGGTAGGGTTCGAGTGTGGCGCAGACCCCACGAAGCCATGGACCCAAACTGTCAGCAAGGCACTGTTCAAGCTGGTGGTGGCTCCGTAATGGTGTGGGCTGTTTTTTCATGGCATGGACTTGGTCCTCTGGTGCGACTGGACCGAACATTGACTGGAAATGCTTATGTTCAGCTACTTGGAGATCACTTGCAGCCATTCATGGACTTCATGTACCCAAACAACGATGGGATTTTTATGGATGACAATGCGCCATGTCACCGGGCCACAACTGTTCGCGATTGGTTTGAAGAACATTCTGGACAATTCCAACGAATGATCTGGCCACCTAGATCGCCCGACATGAATCCCATGGAGCATTTATGGGACATCATCGAGAGTTCTGTTCGTGCCCAAAATCCTGCACCATCAACGCTTTCACAATTATGGACGTCTATCGAGACAGCAGGGCTCAATATTCCTGCAGAAGACTTCCAACGACTTGTTGAGTCCATGCCACGTCGAGTTGCTGCACTTCGCCGGGCGAAAGGAGGGCCGACACGATATTAAGAGGTATCCCATGACTTTTGTCACTTCAGTGTATATTGTTCCTCCCTATTGTTCAAATCTACGTTCTATATTTTTACTTCTTATTAAAACTGATATGATAAAAAAGAATGTGGTGCATATACCGACTCGAAAAAGTAAATACTCAAATATAAGAAAGAAATTAGGCTGGAGAACTGAAAACTTAGGAAAACAAAACTAAAAAAAAAAATAGGTACAACCACAGTCTCGATGGTAAAGCATCATTGATAAAAATATCTGAAACACCAAATATTTTGAATGCATTTTCATGGTATAATTTAGCAGAATAAACAAATTTTTATCTTACAGTTACTTCACATAAGTGAATGGACACTTCTGATGTTTTATTGAAAAAACGAATTTTGATTATTAAACAATATCCTTGACAAGTATTTCTCTAATCCAAAATATTTTATGTAACGATTAAACATTTTTTAAATAAAATCAGTCGCTTAAAAGTAACCCAAAAGTCAGTTTACACAAATCAATCTAAAAAATAAGATGAAAAAAAAGTATCTATATATATACTATATATACTATATATATATACTATATATATTGTAAATAAGAAAATCAATGTTAAAAAATTTAAAAAAATTCATTTGACATTTTCATAATTATTTTAATTATTAAAGGATGTCTTAGAAAGTATAAATTTTTCTGAGACATCCTTTAATAATTAAAATAATTATGAAAATGTCAAATTAATTTTTTTTAATTTTTTAACATTGATTTTCTTATTCACAATATATATATATATATATATACTAGTTGACCCGGCAAACGTTGTTTTGACATATACATTATTTCAATAAAATATTTTTTTAGTTAAATAAAAAAAAAACTAACTTACTATAAGTGTGTGGAAATGTGGTTATGATTGGAAGGGGAATGGAACGTTGCAGACAATGACGGTGTATAAAACGATAATACACTAACCATTTATTTATTTTATCCTTTATATTTTATTAAATTAATAAATATATTTTAAATTACATTATATAATAGCTGTATATGCATCAAAAATAGTTATTTACACATTTACTACTAATTATGGCAATTAAAAAATAATCAACATCAATCTCTAAGTGCAATGGAGTGTACGATATTTTTGGTTAGTCCGTCTTTAGCCAACACAAACAAACTGGATGGTTTACCCACACGCGAACATGCTACGTGTAGTTGTCCATGGGAAAAACACTGTGTGCCCAAATCTAAGCCACAAACAGACATCGTTTTGGCCTTGCGACTTATTGATTGTCATTGCGAATGCCAATCTAATTGGAAATTGAATAAGTTTGAATTCAATTGGCACATCTGTGGGAATCATAGGGATTCGTGGCAGCAATATATTTTCGCTACGGTACTTGCCACTCAAAATGCTGGCTTCGATAACGTTTTTCATTAATTTTTTAATGACTAATCGTGTTTCATTGCACAGCCATGGTGAGTTCAAATTACGAATCAAAATAACCGGAGATCCAACCTTTAATTGTAAATGATGCGGTGGTATGCCTGGCAAATCCAATAAATTCAAAAACTCAATTGGATAATTTACAGCTTCATTGGCATCGCAAACTGTATCGATAGATTTGTATGACACCAAGTCCAGTGGCAACAACTGTTGTATCTTGGAATTTAAACTATTGACGTCCACATTTTTTGCCGCCAAAATTGCTCTTTCTGCCAACCAATCAAGATTTTTGAACTGTGTGCCTACATCGGGAAATATGTGATCGATGAGATTATTTTGCGAATGGATGATTGTGCAGAAATCTGTCGGCAATTTTATGCATCCAGTATTTTCATGTACAGCAACTTTTGCATGGCCAATATCTAACAGTTGTTTTGAGAATGTTTCAGCGGATGGATCTTGAAGCATTTGAACGCACAAGTTTACTTTTAGTTGTATTTTTTCAACATTACGCCACAGTGACGATGATTTTAAGCAACCGTTGATCTCATCAGCGTACGTTGAACGTGGAATAGCAGGAAGTGTTTGCTTGAAATCACCTGAAAGAAGTAACAGAGTGCCGCCAAATAGTTTGTCGTTATAAGTTTTTGCTTTCGATAATCTTATGCTTTCGAATTGCAAATAACACTTACTTTATTGGAATCCCAGATTCGCCGCAATAAAGAAAATTACAACACAATTACACCTGTAAGTTAAAACGCAATAACAGCCATCTTTATTTTTCTTAGAACAATAATAAAGCTGCCAATTTTGCTTAACTAAACATTAACACATGCTACACGTGTAAATATAATTTAATGCTACACGTGCAAATATAATAGTATTCGTACTCTTATTATTTTACTTACCTTTAACAATGATAAAACACGTATATTTATTTAACACGTAAATATTTCTCTTTTAAATTAAAACTATTCCCACATAAACTTTGCATATAATATATACAGGTAAAGCAACGGCAGTTGTTGGCGCGAGTTCACAACACGTGTTGATTTATATAAGATCACTTAATTAAATAAAAGTCAAAAAAATGAAGCCGTTTAAAGACTTTAATTTTTGTTTAAGCACACGTGCTGTAATGTCATGACTAAGAAATTAAAAAAAAAAACACTACATAGTTTTACGAAAGAAATTTTAAAAAATATTTAGTGGTGGACCACCCTTATCACTTAGGGGTTTAAAAAATAGATCACGACCGATTCGCAGACCTACCAAATATGCACAAAAATTTTCATAAGAATCGGGCAAGCCGTTTCGGAGGAGTTTGGCAACAAACACTGTGAAACGAGAATTTTATATATTAGACTAGAAGACCCGGCCACGCGTTGCTGTGGCTTTCTTGTATTTCGTTCAATTATTAGATACTACAATTGGTATTGTTATCGTTTGCTGTCGTGGTTTGATTTGTTGACATGAGGGCCCTCTCAGCACGTCTACGTCGTACCTCACGCCTACGGGTATTGTTGAGGTTAGATTTTTTTTTTGGTGGCATTTACTGAAAATGATAATTGAAAAATACAATACAATTAAAATAAAATCGAGATATAATAATAAATGACTTAAAAAAAAATTCACAATAAAATGTAAACGATTGTTTAAGGTACACGAACACGTTCGAATGAATTTTTTTGAAATTTTTATCTTTGTACACATTTTTGGATTGAATGTATCTAAAAACTAATGATTTCACATAAAAAATTTTCATTATTATTATTATTTTTTTATTTTTTTTATTTTTATAAGCTAAAATAAGGGTAAAAATGGCCAAAACTTGATACTGTTACAAAACATGATAACTCAAAAGGAAATCAATATTTTTTTAATTTCTAAGTTTGTATTTGTTTGTACTAACATATTACAGGGAATGGATCTCTGGTAAATTTATATCTTTATTATTTTGTGCTAGTTTAAATGCTGTTGACACAAAATTCTTTCAAAATTTGCATGCAATTCCAAGCTTAACAATTAAAGTAAAAAATATTTATGTAGATATAATCATTTCAGAGTTTTATTACCTGTAAACATTTATGAAAAACATAAATACAAAGTTTTGTAACATTTGGATCAAAATTACTTGTGTTATGGTGCTTCACATGAAAACAAAAAGCATAAAAATTCATTCTGAGAAAAAGCTAAAAAAAACTTTTATTTGGAGATATTACTTTTAAAAATGTTGTAAATATATTAAAATGCCATTGAATTATCAAGTTCATAGTCTTATTTATAAAAGAATATAGTTTTATTTTTCCTTAAAACTCTAAATATTTTCTGAGCTTTGTTTTGGAAAAGTTAAAATTTGCTCGACAAAATTTTTTTTTACAACTTTCTCCTATTTGCAAAGGCTTTTTAATATGAAATAACCTGGATTTAAAATATTTAGCCTTTTTTCAAGTGTTTTGATTAAATACATTCAAAGCCTTTGAATTTCACATAAAAATATCAACTTTAACTATTTTTTATACAATTTATTCTTTAAAATATGGATAAATATTGCAAAAATGTGATATTGTTGCAAAACTTGATAATTCAAAAATAAATAAAACATGAATAGTTTTTTCCTTTGCAAATATTTTTATGCTGGGAATATCCTTATGTAGGTAATATACTGTTTTCAAGTTTATATCTTAATTATTTATACATTTTTGTATACTTAAAGTTTGTCGACACAAACTTTTTTTTATATATTTACAAAAATTCTTAGTTTAAAAACTGAAATAAAAATAATTTATGAATTTAGGTTAATGTCCATGTTCTATTCCTTTCATACATTTAAAGAAAACTTTTACATGAAGTTTCAAAGCATTTAAATAAAAATATATGGGTATTATGATGTTTTGAAGGAACACAAAATGCATAAAAATTCAAATAAGAAATAATTAAAACCAACTACTAAATGTAAATAAAAACAAATGTACATACCTAATAATGTTATTGAGCTTTAAATTCTCCTTTATTAATATAAAAACTTATTTATTTGTTTTGTTTTCTTTAAATAACTTTCAATTTAAAAGTACCATTTATCAATTTTTCTTCGACAATATTCAAATCACTCAAATTTATAACTCAAATTCTTTGTTTTTGAAATAAAATAAAAAATTTTTAAAAAAATTTCCTTCATTTTCAATTTGCAACTATTATAATACTTTTTATAAAATTTTAATGTTGTCATTATATCATATAATTGCAGAGTGTACTTCATTTTCACACTTTTCAAAAAATCCTTAAAATTCATCATCTTTCTTTAAAATTATATTGTCTATATTATATTATCTTGTAGATCACATTTCATTTTAGAATTCTTAATCAAATACAACCCATGTTGACAAACTTTAAGCATAGAAAAGTTCAATGTTTGGATTCACAACTTTTCATTCTATATATTTTATTCCAATTCAAATTCAAACTTAGAAAATAAAAAAAAGATTGATAATCAAATCAGGTAATACTTACATACATTTGATTTATTTCGCATAGAAATAATATAAATTTCATACATTATAATTTTCACAAAATTTAAAGTAGTACATAAAACAATATTATTCAGAACATGAGAATTTTACGGTTATGTAGTACAGGCATCGAGACACGGCGCCATCTAAAAATAGTCATTATATTGTTCGAAAAAAAAACACTACATTGTTGCCACTACATTGGTCTGCCAAAGAAATTTTAAAAAATATTTAGGGGTGGACCCACCTTATCACTTAGGGGTTTAAAAAATAGATTACGACCGATTCGCAGACCTACCAAATATGCACAAAAATTTTCATAAGAATCGGTCGAGCCGTTTCGGAAGAGTTTGGCAACAAACACTGTGACACGAGAATTTTATATATTAGATATATAACAAGTGGGCTGAAACGTTCATAGGTTGACACATAGATGGTGCTACTAGTATTAAATCAATATGATGTTTAGTTAGCCTTAACCTTCAAAAGACACGTGTATAAATTTGACAATTGTTGCAGTATTAGTATGTGAGTTATAGACTTTTTAGTGAAGCTATAACATTTTTAGTGTTCATCAAGTGCAATCCACTCGGCTGACTGTCGATTGGACTCCAGTGTGAATATGATAAGTGTAAGTATTGTCACGTAAGTAGTAAGTGCTCTTGAGTGTATATATATATACACACTCAAGAGCCAAAACATTATGACCACCTGTCAATAACGAGTTGGCCCACCTTTGGCGCGCAACACAGCTTCAACCCGCCTTGACATGGATTAATACCACCACTTAATACAAGTTAAATACCTGATCACGTGCCTTCCACGTCATCCAGGCGAGTTCATTGCAAAATGTAGGGGTGGTCATAATGTTTTAGCTCTTGAGTGTATATATACTAGTAAAACCTGGCAAACGTTGTTTTGCCATATACATTATTTCTATAAAATATTTTTTTAGTTAAATAAAAAAAACTAACTTACTATAAGTGTGTGGAAATGTGGTTATGATTGGAAGAGGAATGGAACGTTGCAGACAATGACGGCGTATAAAATGATAATACACTAACCATTTATTTATTTCCTCCTTTATATTTTATTAAATTAATAAATATATTTTAAATTACATTATATAATAGCTGTATATACATCAAAAATAGTTATTTACATATTTACTACTAATTATGGCAATTAAAAAATGATCAATCTCTAAGTGCAACGGAGTGTACAATATTTTTGTTTAGTCCGTCTTTAGCCAACACAAACAAACTGGATGGTTTACCCACACGCAAACATACCACGTATAGTTGTCCATGGGAAAAACATGGTGTGCTCAAATCTAAGCCACAAACAGACATCGTTTGGCCTTGCGACTTATTAATTGTCATTGCGAATGTCAATCTGATTGGAAATTGAATGCGTTTGGATTCAATTGGCACATCTGTGGGAATCATAGGGATTCGTGGCAGCAATATATTTTCGCCTCGGTACTTGCCATTCAAAATTCTGGCTTCGATAACGTTTTTCATTAATTTTTTAATGACTAATCATGTTCCATTGCACAGCCGTGGTGGGTTCAAATTACGAATCAAAATAACCGGTGATCCAACCTTTAATTGTAAATGATGCAGTGGCATGCCTGGCAAATCCAATGAATTCAAAAACTCAATTGAATAATTTACAGCTTAATGGGCATCGTAAACTGTATCGATAGATTTGTATGATACCAAGTCCCCTAGCAACAACTGTTGTATCTTGGAATTTAAACTATTGACGTCCACATTTTTTGCTGCCAAAATTGCTCTTTCTGCCAACCAATCAAGATTTTTGAATTGTGTGCATACATCGGGAAATATGTGATCGATGAGATTATTTTGCGAGTCGATGATTGTGCAGAAATCTGTCGGCAATTTTATGCATCCAGTATTTTCATGTACAGCAACTTTTGCATGGCTAATATCTAACAGTTGTTTTGAGAATGTTTCGGCGGATGGATCTTGAAGCATCTGAACGCGCATGTTTACTTTTAGTTGTAATTTTTCAACATTACGCCACAGTGACGATGATTTTAAGCAAATGTTGATCTCATCAGAGTACGTTGAACGTGGAATGACAGGAAGTGTTTGCCTGAAATCACCTGAAAGATGTAACAGAGTGCCGCCAAATAGTTTGTTGTTGTTTTTTATATCCTTCAATGTCCTTTTTTATATCCTTCAATGTGGCTGCAATGCCTCAAGCGAATGTTTGTGTGCCATAGTGCATTCATCCCAGATGATAATTTTACACTGTTTGAGCGCTTGGGCATGGACTATTGTTTCTTTATATTGCACACTGCATTTGGGTTACTTTGAATATTCATGGGCAGCTTAAATGCTGAATGAGCTGTTCTGTCTCCATCTAATAAAGTGGCTGCAATCCCAGATGATGCAACGGCCAATGCGGTGCCATTTTTTGATCGTATCTCGGCAAGAAGTAGCAAAATGAGTAAGTTATAACACAATTACACTTGCAAGTTAAAAGTGCACGCAATAACAGCCATCTTTATTTTTCTTAGAACAATAATAAAGTTGCCAATTTTGCTTAACTAAACATTAACACGCACTACACGTATAAATATAATTAAACGCTACGCGTGCAAATATAACAGTATTTGTTCTCTTATTATTTGACTTACCTTTAACAATGCTAAAACACGTATATTTATTTAACACGTAAATATTACTCTTCTAAATTAAAACTATTCCCACAAAAATGTTGCGTATAATATATACAGGTAAAGCAACGGACGTTGTTGGCGCGAGTTCACAACACGTGTTGATTTATATGAGATCACTTAATTAAATAAAAGTCAAAAAAATGAAGCCGATTAAAGACTTTAATTTTTGTAAAACACACATGCTGTAATGCCATGACTAAAAAGTTTTAAAAAGAAACACTACATTGTTTTGCCAAAAAAATTTTAAAAAATATTTAGGGGTGGGTCACCCTTATCACTTAAGGGTTTAAAAAATAGATTACGACCGATTCGCAGACCTACCAAATATGCACAAAAATTTTCATAAGAACCGGTCAAGCCGTTTCGGAGGAGTTTGGCAACAAACACTGTGACACGAGAATTTTATATATTAGATATATTCATTTCAGTAGAATATAGCAAGTACATTTAATATAACATACAAAAGAATTAACTATTATAATTGTAACGCTTTCTGGGAAATGGTACATGGAAAATGGGCACATTAAAATATTCGGTATAGCAGAGAGTGAACCTCTTCGGTTTGTAAGATTCCTTTGTATAAACTGACATGATGATTTAAGTAATAAAAAGTGTAAAAAATATGCATGAATAATATTTTTTTATGATTTTAATATTTAAAAATAATAATTTAATTCAATGTTGGTAAAATTTCAAGTGATGAATAAAGCATACTTTAAAACCTTTTTTGTTATTTTATATGCATAAATTTGTTTTAAAAAATTAATCAAATACACATACTATTAAATCTGAATTTGATGATAATTGGATGAATTAATTTAACCATGAACAACTTTTATGTACGAGGAAATTCTTAAAAACGTTCAACAGGAATATTATGTGAGAAATTGAATAGTCGCATTTGGTTGATGTAGATATTAATTATGTGCATGCTTCAACAAGTTGATAGTGTGCTTTTTTTTCTTTTGGCTGAAATGCAGGGATAGCAAGAAATAAGTTTATCATTTCAGAGGACTCTGGAATGCATTCTATTGGTTCAAATGACAAAAAAATTTGATTTACTTATAATTCAAATACATTAAAATAATTTCTTACATAAAAGTTTTGTACAGAAATCGATGATAAGTGGAGCTGTAACGCACATAAAAATATTTAATATGGTTTATAAATGTTAAATAATATTTAGCGGTTTTCATGCTATTTCTCAATTCCTTCTATTAACTCACACTCTCTCTATATATATCTTGTTCAAATTTTCAGTCGTTCATAAAATACTTTTTATTCCTCCACTCAAGTTCAAATACATTTTTTTTAACTTGTAGTGGATGACACTTGATGTTAATACAGTTCAAATAATAATTCATTCATTAAATTTAATTAATAAATTTTCAGTTTTTTTTAGATTTAAGTTGCATATATCTACCAATAGATGGCGCCAGATAAACTTTAAAAAATGAATGAAAATTATTTATAAAGGACTTTCTGCATTATAGTGTAAAAAAAAGTAGTAATTGACTTTAAATCTTTTTTTTTTATATTACTTGTTATAAGTCTCCTTCCTTTTCAACAATGCGCTCTAATCGCAGAATCATATTTTTCACAGCTGACCGGAGTGAAACTGCTGGAATATCAAGAACCTGGCGCTAAATACTATCTTTCAAATTGGCACAGATGCTGACCTTTTACGGTAGATAATATCCTTCAGAAAACACAAAACCGAAAGTCGATTTCCGGCGAACGAGGAGGCCATTGTAAAAAAAAAAAAAATTGCTAATTGCTATTGTAAAATGAAAATTGTATTATAAACTGTAAAATGAAAATTGATCACCAGTTCATCTGGGAAATAAGGCTTAAATCTTAGCTTAATAAGGCTTAAATCTTAGCAATTGCTTTAAACAACGACCAATGGGTGGAGCTGCGCCCTCCTGCATAAAAATGGTGTCTTGAAGGCATTCGCGCTGCTGAAGTTTTAGGATTACAAAATCCCTCAGCATATCACGATATAGTGGTTCTGTGATGGAATAGGCTCGTATTCCATTTGAAGGAATCTCTTCCCAAAAAATACTGTTCTATAATAAAGACAGCCGTAAAACCATTCCCTGCTGTCCCTTTTTCAGGATACAAGGGTTGTTCTTGGATAGTATGAGGGTTCTCCACTGCATAAATTCGATCAATTGTTGGTGTTAAATTATCCAATTATGTTAACTTGCGCAATAACATGCCCCATTGCTTTACAGAAGAAAATCGCTTTCGCTCTCTACCTGGAAGAATGCCAAGTTTCCAATTCCTTTCAGATTTCTGCACAATTTTGAGTAAGGCGCATGGAAACATGGGACCTGTTCGTGTCTACTTTACAGACGAGTTGTGCTTGTTCAGGTAAAACAATTTTACCAGTAACGATTTTTCATGCAACGTAGGCCTGATGTGCAGAGAAGTAAATAACTATTACTCCTGAAGAATCCGCCTTCTTTTTATAGAATAATGTTTATAGACAACGCTGTAACATAAATGATGTTTCCCATATTCAATATATGCCAATAAATACAGATTGTGTTTTAGCGCCCCTTATTGAGAGGTTTTTCTACTGGTTTCTTTTAATAAATATCAAGCACATCATTTTAATTATAATTAGTACAAATGTTATTTAATTTAGACCAATAGAACGCATTCTAGGGCCCTCTGAAATATTTTTTGCTAACCTTGTATGTATTGTATTTACGATAGGCTTGATTGATATGCTAAAAAATGCTAATGTCCTTTGTAATGTACTTTTGCTAATGCCCTTTTGTAACTTTTAATAAGAATTCAAGAAGCTCGAATAAAAATTATAAGAATAAAATCAAATATTTTATTGTGAATTATATTACATCCCATTTAAATAAGATAACTGTGCAATTTATCTTGACTCTCCTGTGAATTAATATATTTTTAAACAGAAGAAATGCAAACGAGTCGCTTATAAGAGTATTAGTCATATAATTTTTTTATACTTCTTCGCGAGTATTTTAGAGTCTCTGCAGGAGTACGTTATTCAACATAACAAAATAAATTTTTGATAAATGAAGTTTCAACTAGGGTGGCAAAAATATATTTAAAATATATGAAAATCCTTTTTGTATTTTTTGTAATGAGTTAACTCCCGGATTAATAGTTAGTAACAGCCCTCCTGTAATATGGGAATTTTCTCTGGCCCGTGAAATTCACCATAAATCCGTGCTTACACATGTGTTTCCCGCTTGCAAGGGGCTTTTCTCTCACTCTTTTAAGCGGCCTGATGACCAGTTGGCTAGCGCTCTGGCCTTTGGTACCATAGGTTTCAGGTTCGAATCCTGGCGTTTGCACGGATGTTTGTGAGTGGTTCGGAATCCACTTTAAACTGTAGATCCTGGTCTAATTAGCCTAAAGTGTGCACAAAATGACCGAAAAGCGACAAACCAAAACACACTCACTCATATAAATTATAGCTGTGTGGCAGTTTGCGGTGATAGACTGCCTGCCTTGAGAGTATTTGTAGTGCTCATACCTATTCATTAGAGAAAGGGAGAAAAGCATTTTTAAAAAGATGTGTACCTGCTTTCCATTGAACTAACTGACCGATTCCCCGATTTTCATGTAGTTCATACGAAAACATCATTGGTAATGAACGTTTTTACCTCTTTCCTAGTTTTTCCAGACTTCTGGATAAAAATCGAATCAAGCCCAAATTTCCAGTCACCTCTGCTGATTTAAATATTCTCACGGAAATCTGAAAGAAAGCCTTGTCTTTGATTTCAAATATTAATTATCCTCGGCAGTTGAGCATCTTTAAGAAGAAATTTTTTGAGACTCCTTTCCTTCTCTAATAGTCCATCAGCCCAATCTGCTTTCTATTTAAGTAATGCTAAGTAAGTATCTGAAAAGACATGCTACAACTTAACAGCAGTCAAAAGTAAAGGTGGGATACATACAAATCGCATACGAGTTTATTACATAGCAATCAAATTCGATTTCTAAATTCATTCGATTCATCAGATTCATTTGCTAAACCACTAAAATTTAATATCACAGTAAAATTTAATGATTCTATTTTATTATTTCATTCATTTGAACGATTTCTTAAGCAATATGTTGCAGGTATTTTTTTATAACTGAAGCACAAAAGGTAATATAATCATTTAAAAAAACTAGTAAATCTATTTAGAAATTAAGTAAGAATCTTTCTTAAAGATTTCCTAATAATAATTCATTGACATAATATAATAAGTCTAATAAATGTAATTACATTAATTAAACAATCAGAAAAATAATCTTATAATTTCTTTTATATCAAAAGTAATATTATTGTTTTTCTTATCTCTTTTAACGATACAGTTATTAAGAACTATTCTTAACATTTTTATATGTTGGCAAACAACGTGTCAATTTCGAAATTATGAAAACTAATCCACTAATAGTTGAAATATTCCCTTCAACATGCAAATTAAGAAGAGCAGAATGATTTTGCCAATTCCTTTTCATCGCAATTTTGTTCTTAAAAGTCTTCACCAAAAGATTGTCACAAAACCGTTTTTGCTTTGCTAAAAAATCAATAAAGTTGATGTGATGAGAAGCGTTGTCATTAAGCCAAAGTTCTAGTCTATACATGTATGCATGTGTCTTTGATCTGATACCGCTTTTTGATAATCATTTAAATTTTCAGTAGCGTGGCAGCTTGCTGATAGAGATTTTTTAGAGCACTTTTAAAACTCTATGAAACGTACGAAAAAAAAACCCACTTAGGAAACGTTTTTTTGTATATGTGTTCCATTGAATTAGCACCCCTTTCTCCTTTGCAGCGTGCCGAAAAACACCGACAAAAAGGAGAAATACCCTTTCACACATTTACACTCTCCCCTCCCCATTTTTTTGCCATCTTTTCAAAGTGCTTGAGGTGAACAGATTCCGGTTTCTAAGGGTTGCCGACTTATTCAGATATTCCCTCCCCAATCTGATGACAAAGGATTCCCAGTTATCGAACTAGATTGGTTTTAACACTTCTCAATGACGCCTCCCATTGAAATTCCATGAGGTCGTACAACTGCAGAACATCTTTAATATCCTTTATATACAAATAAACGATTAAATCTTTTACATTAATCTAATGATTTGTTTAAAGAGAAACGGGAAGTTTTTTTTCTTTTTAATACTGAAAAGAATTTGGTGAATACCTTTTCCCTCCAAGGAAATGGATCGCTCAATTTTTGACAATATACTTTGCGTATTTCTCCTTTACACTTTGCATATTTTTTATATCCTGTAATTAATTTCTAATTAGCTTGACAAAAAATTAATGTTAATCAGAGTTAGATTTAAAAAAAAAAAAATTTTTTTTTACTAATACTTGTTCATTTTCTTTAACTAAATAATCTTTGAAATTTACATATTGTTGATCATAGCACTTTTTAAGTCGAACTGGGCACAACCATCCGAAAAAAAAGGGGTGTTTTAGATACATTTAAGCAGAAAAAAAATTTTAATTTTTAAAAATATTATATTAATATATTTTATTCTACAACAAGGAAATAATTTTTTTCATATTTTAAAAAAAATCATTATTAAAAATTATTAATTTATATATTATTATTACCAGTTCCGAACTGGGATCTTTTGGTGGCAATGAGATCCACTAATTTTGTGCTTTTTAACTGATTTTCTTTTCTTATGGTAAATCTTCTTATTTAATAATTGATTTTTTAAAATATTTGTTTTAACTTATTCTTTCATCTTTATATGTTTTGAGTTAAATTCCTTTTTCTGCCTCATCTTGTAAGATTTTAACTATTTCTTTGTCTTCTTGGTTTTTCATTTTCACTCCTTTTAGAAGTTCAAATGGTGTCCATTTAGCTTGTGCTTCGACAAGAAATGCTGTTTAATACTCATTTCAATTTGTGTATTGAACGTTTAATTCGCGTATCATTATTTGTGTATTTTATTCGCATTTGAATCATTTGACAAGATCATTTGACATTTGACAACTCAAATTGAATCATTTGAATCATTTGACAATTCAATATTTCAGAAATTGTAATAACGTTACTCTATGCACTCTTTTCACTTGCCCATTTCCTCTAGGCACCCCTGTGGCTATCTGTAGATGGTGAATGCTACCTTGTTTAAAATAATCTTTGAATACTTCCGAGGTAAATTCTGATCATCTTCAATGAAGTTACAAGATAACTTGTCATATGTTTTTTTTCTATAAAAATAATTTCTTTACTGCATAACTGTATGATAGTTATTAATTTTTCTAGATCCACTTCCCTCCAAAAAATGCAGTAAAGAAATTATTTTTATAGAAAAAAAACATATGACAAGTTATCTTGTAACTTCATTGAAGATGGTCAGTATTTACCTCGGAAGTATTCAAATATTATTTTAAACAAGGTAGCATTCACCATCTACAGATGCAAAATTCAGGTTTATTACGATTGAACAGCTCCAAACACGGCTTAGAATCATCAATTCGTTGTTGTTTTGGGTCGATTGTGAACTCGCGCGGCACCCACTTTGAACAGAGCTTTCGCATATTCTAATATTCATTCACGATATGTCAAACACGTTCCTTTGATATCTTTAGGGTCTCAACTATTTCAATCAACATCACTTTATGGTTATCAGAAATTATTTTGTGGCCATTTTTGATGTTTTCCTCGGTAACAGCCTCTTTGGGGCGTCCACTGCGTGCATTGTCCTCGGTGTTCATTTCGCCTCGTTTAAATTTAGCAAACCACTTCTATACGGTTGATATTCCTGGTGCAAAGTCAGAATAATGTTTATGAAGCCAACCTTGGCTTCAATAGTAATTTTTTTCGCCAAAAAGCAATGCTTTATTAACACACGAAATTCCTTTTTATCCATTTTTTCAAATTAACAAAAGTTGCTTCACTAAAAATGGTATAACTCACATACTAATAGTGCAACAGCTGTCAAATTTATACACATGTCTTTTGAAGGTTAGGGCTAACTAAAAATTATATGTATTTAATACTAGCAGTGCCATCTATGTGTTAGCCTATGAACCTTTCAGCCCAAAAAAGAAATCCATTATTTTTATATGAACTTCAGGACTTTATTTAACATGCTTCGGATTGTCCGATTTGGGTCAAATATGCACCGTTTTGTTGTATGATTTGTTGCCATTTTAAAGGTAACTTCATAATGCCTCTCTCATAGAAGTCCTGGTCTCTATTTGCAAAAAACTCTAGTAGTCGATTTTCACAATCCTCCCTAGATGCCAATTTTTTATCATTAAAGAAATTTTGCAATGCAAGAAAAAGATGATAATCGCTTGGTGCCAAGTCCGGACTGTATGGCGGATGCATTAAAACTTCCCAACCAAGCTCCCGAAGTTTCTGGCGAGTCACTGTAGATGTGTGTGGCCTAGCGTTGTCCTGGTGGAACACGACACCTCTCCTGTTGGCCAATTCTGGCCGTTTCTGGTCAATCGCTATCTTCAAACGGTCCAGTTGTTGACAGTAGAGATCAGAATTTAGCGTTTGGCCATATGGAAGCAACTCATAATAAATAATCCCCTTCCAGTCCCACCAAATGCATAACAGAACCTTCCTGGCCGTTAGTCCTGGTTTGGCCACCGTTTGAGGTGCTTCACCGCTCTTTGACCACGATCGTTTTCGCACAGGGTTATCGTATGTGATCCATTTCTCATCTCCAGTCACCATCCGTTTAAGAAATGGGTCTATCTCATTCTGTTTGGCCAAGGCTTCGCAGATGGAAATTCGATCCATCATGTTTTTTTCTGTTAATTGGTGTGGCACCCAAACATCGAGCTTCTTTTTGAATCCAGCTTTGTGTAAATGGTTTAAAACTGTTTTATGGTCGATTTGTAGCTCCTGGGCGATGTTACGACTGCTAACATGCCGGTCAACTTCAATCATTTCTCCGATTTTATCGACATTTTCGACGACCGGCCTACCTGTGCGAGGTGCATCTTTAACATCAAAAATTCCTGAACAGAATCTACGAAACCAAAATTGCACATAATTGGCTGTTACAGTATCGGAACCATAAACACCATTCACAATTTTAGCCGCCTGGCTTGCATTTTCGCCTTTGTCAAAGAAAAACTGTAAAATGTACCGAATTTTCGCTTTGTTCACTTCCATTTTTAACACCCTGTAACTCCCAACTGAATGGACCAAACAAAAAACAGAAAAAGAATTATTTTAGTACGAAGTGCCACCTTTCTAACGAGCATAAATCTGAAATTGTTTAATTGATACTTTACGTGATATCGATCACTACAGACATCTATCGAAAAAATAATGGATTTCTTTTTCCCCAACCTAATATATATGTATAGATAGATACAGTGAGAGAGAGACAGAAACTTGAACTTTGGCTTAATGCTAACGCATGTTGAGTAACAACACTTTCTTTTATTTATTTTTTTTTTTTAGAGAAGGGGTAAAAAGTGTTTTGTGGAAACATTTTGGTTAAGACTTTGCGATGAAATGGAACTGGCCAAATCATTTTGCAGTTCTAAATTTGCATATTGAATGCAATATTTTAGTGTTTCATAGATTGTTTTCAGAATTTCGAATGAATATTCGCATCCAATTGTATTGTTGTAAAAAAAAAAAAAAGAGAGCAGTTGTTTTGAATTGAGATGGTTTTCTTCCAGTGTATTTTATTTTAAACTTATATAACATATTTTATTTTAAATCACACGTATTCATAAACACAAATAGTTTTTTAATGAAAATTCTCTGAATTGACGTGAATTGATTAGAATTAGAAATTGACGAGTTGTTTGTCAAGATAAAAAATTAAGATTAATTTTTAATAACAACAACCTTAAAGAAATAAAAATTAATAACATTACATTTAACATAATCTATACGATTAATTTTCTGACACGTTATTAAATATACCATTATACAATTTAAAAAAAACATTTATTGCTAAATTTCTAAATGTCTAAATAGATTTACTAGATTTTAATGATTATATTTCTTTTTGTGTTTCGATTATTAAAAAATATCTGCAACATATTGTTTAGAAAAGTTTCCAGAGAAATAAAATAATAAAATGGAATCCATAATCCGTACTGTTATATTAAACTTTAGCAAATGAATCTGAGGAATCGAATGAATTTAGGAATCGAATTTGTAATTCTTTTTACTCCTATGCGATTTGTTTTTATCCTGCCTTTACTCTTGTCTGCTGTTAAGTTGCACTATTTCTTTCCAGATGCTTACTTATTATTACTTAAATAGAACGAAGATTAACTTGACGGAGTATTAGACGAGGAATGGAGCCTTAAGAAGTTTTAATTTAAGGAAATTCGACTCCAATTGTTAGGACGATAAACTAAATTAATAATAATTAATATTTGATAACAAAGCGAAGGCTTTGTTTCCTTTGAGAATATTTAAATCAGCAGAGATAATTCGAATTTGGGACTTATTTCCTTTTTATCCAGCATTCTGGAAAGACGGGGTAAGGGGAAAACCATTTAGTACAAATGATGTTTTCGTTCGAACTACGTGGGAAAAAGGGGAATAGGTCTGCTAATTCAATGAAAAGCAGATCACACCCTTTTAAAAATGCTTTTCTCCCTCTGTCTGATGAATAGGGATGGGGAGAACTAATACTCTCAAGCAGGGATGCATCACTGCAAATTGACACCGCAACTGACAATTTAAAGGAGTGAGAGAAAGTCCCTATTTAAGCCAGAAACACACGCGTAATTTGTGGTGAAATTCACGGACCAGAGACATTTCCCGGATTACAGGAGGGCTGTTACTGTCAGTTTGTGGCTCAAGTTAATCCAGGAATTTAGCCATCAGAAAAAGACCTCAGTTTCATATATATTAAAAATATTTTCCCCACCCAAGCTACTACTTTATTTGCCAAACATTTATTTTAATATGCTGAATAAAGACCCGCTGAATCAACAAAGAGACTGAAAAAAAAAAAAATACCCACGAAGACGTATTTAAAATGATATAGTTAATACTCCTATCGACGATTCGTTCGCAATTTTTCTCTTCCTCAATATATTTCGTACCTAATGCAAGAAAAAAAAATAAATTACGCGGTTTTCTCATTTAAATAGGATGCAATTTAATTCAAGGTAAATACTTAATTTTATTTTTATAATGTTTATTCTAGCTTCGTAAATTCTTATTAGGAGTTCTTATCTTCGTTACAAAACTTTTAACACACATTGCTTTATTTCTAATTTATTCTCAAGCAATTGAAAAAAAAAAAAGATGAAATTTATTTATATTTCGCTCAAATACGCTTAAATCTTATTCGAAGAATTGCGCATTCTAATTCATTATAATAAAGAGCGCATTCGAGTTCAAGAAAATTATTCTGAGAATAATTATTTATATAAAACTGGTTTTTGCATTTTACTCTGTAATTAATCATAATTTTTTTTGTTCCTAACGTATTATAGTAAATAAGTTTGGATAATAAGATTAATAAGTTTGAAAAAAATTCTTATGCATGAAGGGTGCTTTAATTTCTCATAAATATATAGAAGATTCTAAATAATACAATGCTATGCTCAAAAACGTGTTTTATAATTAGTTTTGTGAAACTAATTTTACATATGAAGCTCAATAACATGCAAAATGTACGAAAAAAACTATTACTCTAATTATATAAACAGAACTGTTCTTTTATTATAAGAGATTGATTTTTAAAAATCAAAATTTTGAACGAAATTTTATAAAAAACAGTTAGAAATAAAGTAATCTTTTTTTTGTCAAGACAACCTGGTGCATAACTAAACAAGGTTTGTCTATTAGTTGACGATTCAAAATAATTTCAAAATTATTTAATTTGTGAGTAATAAATATAAATAATTTATGGGAATTGGAGAAATTTTGGAATAAATACAACATAACTGAAATTTCAACTTCACGTCTACTGAAAAAATTTTATAATAAGATAAGACCGAAATAGTATATAATATATACCTCGCATAATAAGCTTAATCTAAAAAACACGAAACATTCCAAAGTAGTTCAAGAAAATATTCATTTATAATCATTTTCTTTTGATTTCGAAGGAACTGGGAATGCTAGAAAAACCGAATGATTGCAAAAAATTTAACTGAAATAAGCATTTAAAATGAATCTGTTTTAAAGTTCCTAATAATAGAAGATAATTCTGCTCCTAAAATCTCTCTCGTTGAATGACTGGAATTTGACTAAAAAAGGTCACATGAGTTTGTTTTGAAACATCCAGAAAATCTTTTGCATATCATGTTGGTCCCACTTTAAGAAACATTCTTTCATTCACTACATTTTCATTAGATTCTATGTGGCGCAAAATTGATTTCACACTGATTAAAATCTCTCCAATGGTTGTTATATCTATGCATTGTAGTTTCCATTAACTGCCATAATTTTTTCCGAAAGTTCACGTTTCCGCAAAGAGCATCTCTAATTCACAATAAATTCTTCACTAAATGAAAATTTATTAATTTCCATGTCAGCAGAGAACTTTCAGTTTGTTAGCTTCGACTGTTTTAATTGTGTTTTTTTTTTTTATTTTTTTTTTTTAATAATATTTTGAAATCTTTCATTGGAAAACATTCAATTTTTATGTAACATAATGGTAATAAATATTGCTACATATTACTAAACATTTAAAATATAATAATGAAGTTTTCGTAATTAATCATCATGGCATGATTAAGTTGTTTCATCTTGCTATTCATTCTCCCAGTATTGATTACATATAATTATCTAATTTTCGTCTACCAAGAAATGCACTTATTAAATAAAATTTAGCATTATGCAGTTATCAGTTTATGAATTTTAGAGAACGATTTTTTTACCTATAAAATATTATTTATATGTATTCATTAAAATATTTTATTTAATCAACAAATCATTACCTATTATCAATTTGTTTTATAAAACTGTTCAAATACAAAAATTACCGTATCAAGTAACACTATTAATTTACTGCCTGTTTCGTTGACAGAAGCATTAAATGTTTATGAATAACAATAAAAATTTTTCCTATTAAGTATTTGTTATGTTGATTTGAAGAGATCACAGTTTAAATCGAGATTATGGAGAAATATTTTGTTCCCAGAGAGAAGCCCATCTTCGTCTTGTAAAGCGACACATGCAGGCCTCAACTTTACTTACAAAGGTTTTTGTGAAAACGTACATTCAACAATTGCAATAAAGAAAGCAATTTTAATAGATTAGATGTCCAATGTAAGAATCACGTTGTCTAGTTGAATATTATGTCAATATAATTGAATGTTGTCACTCAACATAAAACAGTGAAATATTTTGAAAGCATAATTTTAAAATTATTAATTTTCTTTATATATTTTGTTATTGATTAATATTATAAGAAAGGATCACATACATTATGACGTTTCATTTTAATAAGTTTTAATGGATTTATTGAATTTTAAATTATCTCTTAAATAAACAGTGGGTACGTCACTTCACTATAAAAACGAAAGAAGATATTGCAGCAAAATAGATAAATATTGTAAATTTTTTTCAAAATTTTATCTATTCATTTAACTACTTTTTCAGTAGTTACATAAAATTTCTCTAAATAATTAATAAAAACACAAATACATTTAAAAGTAACTCATATATTGCATTAAAAATTAAATATAACTTTAAAAAATGTTACTGGAAGAAGACAAGAAAATTTAATAATTTGCATTGATTAATAGTATTAATTTTTTTTTCAAAAAATGCAAATTAATTCATTTATTTATAACTATTTATTGTTTCATTTATTAATGATTATAATTCAATTATTTTTGTTTCATTTTATTGAATAATTTTTTATTTTGGGGATTAAACAATTAAATTAATAAAGAAAAGTTTTATTCAAAGGTATTAATTGGGTTGATATCATAATGAGATCCAAATGAATTACTGTTTATGTTATTATGTGATTATTTTACAATCAACTTTCCAAAATTGATTTTAGTGTAGGTTAAAATTTAAATTATTATCAAATCGTTAAAAACTTCTTCGTCGTCCGATTTCTTTTTACAATGTAGCAGTTGATTTTTAGATCATTTTATATAAAAAGTTATATCTGATATGCCTATGCTTTATTTTCCTAAAATTCACGTGTGAATATTGCTTTAAATTCAGATAAATTAATAAAAAATATTATGTCAATTATAAATTATCATATATTAGTATTAGTTAAAGCCAATATACTGTATGGCCCTAGAAACATGAAGACTAGTCAAAATCCTATATAAATGGCTATTGTGTTTCATTTGGATTTGAGCTTTTTTCCAAAAGGTTATCCCAACTGGCTGAATATGCTGACATTGATGATTCCATCTTCCCATGTTTGCCACATTTTCATCGGCGGATTAGAAGAAAAAAAAATATCTGTTAATTTTCGCGCTTTATACCCTTATACTATGTATCTAGACGCTTCTTCTTGGTGCGTAGAGGAGGGGGAGTTCGATTCTATGTAGGTGAGAAAGGGGTTTGGAGGATATAGTTTTTTTCTCAAGAAGAATTCAATAATAACAGAAATCATGTATTTAATTCGACTTATAGATTTGCTTACCTGCACCAAAATCATGTCCATAAATCTCTTGGTAAGCAATGCATATTTTTTTCTCGTCTTTATTAATTTGATTACTAAAATCAAAAAATTAATTAAGCATGGGATTTCATGCAGGATTAGCATATGCTTTAATTATTTTTAGTATTAGTATTTGCTATCTTTTGTGAGTCACAGGTAGAAAATGTAAGAAAAGACACAGTCCATTCACATTAATGTGACCATCATCTACTTTCGACATCAATGTGAAATAACCAATCACAAAAGGTAGGTGGCAGCACATTGCAGTGGATTGTATATAAAGGATATCATAGGGCATCGGAAAGCATTTCAATCGTAGGTTAATGCAGAAACGTAGCTATTTATCCGACGTCCAAA
Organism: Caerostris darwini; assembly: GCA_021605075.1. Taxonomy (NCBI): domain Eukaryota; kingdom Metazoa; phylum Arthropoda; class Arachnida; order Araneae; family Araneidae; genus Caerostris; species Caerostris darwini. The sequence continues at coordinate 79,761 of BPLQ01002103.1, forward strand.
AGGACATGATTATTGGCTTTCGCCCCAAGGATGGAAGCATTTCGGAAACGGCTAATTTTGTGAACTGTTCGCGTGCCGCCGTGGTAAAAGTATACCGTGCATGGCAAAATGGCATTATCCGAAATCAGCGGCGTGGCACATGTGGTGCACCCCGGTCTATAGATGACAGAGGTGAACGAAGGCTACGGAGATGCGTTCGGGCGAATAGACGTGCAAATGACCGCCCAGATGAACCAAGGAGCTACCAAGTGTGTATCCTCAACAACGGTTCAGAGTACGTTGCTGCGCATGGGCCTCCGCAGCAGACGTTTGGTTAATGCACCTATACTGACTGCTGTTCATCGGCGACGAAGTCTGGAATTTGCACGCTAGTTCCGAAACTGGACGTCCACAGAGTGGCGACAGGTGGCTTTTTCCGATGAATCACGTTTTATGCTCCATCGGACAGATGGACGTTAGCGTATACAGCGTGAAACGTCTGAAAGCAAACACCCTGCAACAATTTCCGGAAGGATCCAAGATGGAGGAGGGAGCATTACGGTTTGGGGAATGTTTTCCTGGCATCCACTGGGTGCACTCATCATTGTGGAAGGCACGATGGATCAGCACAAGTACGCATCTGTCCTTGCGGACCATGTCCACGCCTACATGCGAATTATTTTTCCTCAGAATGATGGCATCTACCAGCAGGACAATGCGAGATGTCATACAGCTCGCAGTGTGTGTGCGTGATGCGAAGAGCACCAGGATGAGTTTACTGCACTCCCCTGGCCTGCAAACTCACAGGATTTAAACCCACTTGAGAAGCTGTGGGACCTCCTCGATCGGGTTGTTCGTGCCATGGATCCTCAACCGCATAATCTAGCATCTAATCGGCATGGCTCAACATCCCAGTGAACACCTTCAGAAACTTAATTGACTCCCTTCCTGCCCGTCTCGCAGCGGTCCGCTCTGCCAAAGGTGGTTATTCTGGCTTTTGGCAGGTGGTCACATTAATGTGACTGGACTGTATATAAATAACAAAGTTTCTTTACATAAAAAGTATGAAAATATTGAATTTTATTTATAAATAATAGAAAGCAATTTAAAATTAATTGATCAAAATAGAGACATAAAATTTAGAGATAACGAATCCAAATGGAGCAGAAATTTTTTAAATATGTTAATAAATTAAATTAGAAGCATTTTTAAACAGTTAATCAACAAGCACTCTGCAAATTATAAGCAAACGCTGAATAAAGTATAGATTTTAAATTCATAAAACGCAGTATGTATTGATTAAATATTGAATAAAAAAACGTAAAAATGTACAAATGCTTTATAAAAAAAATAGATATTCGATGGCTTTCTTTCAATTTTTAATAGTATAATGTCATTGTCATTATAATGTCATTGAATTATTTTATAATAAATATCAATTACAACTCGAAGTCTATGGCGATTAGGCCAGAAGATCTGCAAAGAGTAGAAAATAAGCGTACCTTGTCGCTTATAAAAGAAAATTTAAATTTAGCACATAGTTTTAGAAAGGAAAAGCAATTGTATTAAATTTTAAAAAAGCTTTCAATCGTGTAAGGATTTATCTCATAAAAACTATTTCGGACCAGATATTTTAAATTCTGAAAGTAATTTTCAATTTTTATATATAAATTAAATTTCTGTTATCTGATATTTTAATGCATAGCCAAACCTCTAATAGTTTATAAATCTACATAACCTGTCCTGGTACATCATTGCCTCATGATTAATTTTATAAGATTATTATACCTTTCTTACATTGATATGTATATAAAATGAGCTATATATAAAATATTTATATTTATGTGAATTTTAAGGCAATATTCATTTTCATTTTCACTCATTTTTAAATAGCTAAAAAAGTTTTTCAGATTACCATGGCTAGAAACAGCAATTTCATAAAAATACTGTGTTATAGTATGAGAAATTCATAAGTGAACATTCAAAACAAAATTTATCTATGCAATCACATTTCCTTAGGCTAAAAAGTGGATGTAACTAAATTAAGGACTTTTTGTGATAAAAAAAACTTCTGTTAAAATGGCAAGTGTCACATTAACGCTATATTTTGTAAGAAAATAGCGTTTCTCCTCCCAAGCAGTGGCACTTCTTTAATAGCATTGTTCATTATGTCGACAAGCATTCGGAAGGGGGAATGGAAAATAACCATGAGGGAGGAAACAGTTGCTGTGGACGAATGAATGCCAGAGGAAAATTGTATTTCAAATCCAAACGTGATAAGATTATAGCAAATTCTACCCTCGTTGAATTATTCTATTTTCAATATAATTTCTCTAATATTATAGGAGAACAAACGTCTCAGAATATTTTGCTAATGCAAATATTCTCAGAATATGAATATGTCATTTCAGTTCAAAGAGACACACTTAAAAGAAAATTTTCAAAACTCATTTAATGCAAATTAAATTATACGTATCTGAAAATCATTAAAATAATAATGCAAACTAACACTGTGGGTGTTAATATAACAATATGTTATTTTTTAAATTGAAAAATAATTATTTAAATTCTCCAAAAATAAATTTTTTTTAAAATTTCGTTATATTTATTAAGTTATAAAATATATTGCAACCTATAATTTTCAAAATCTATGATTATGACAGATATATCCTTTTTAAATTAACTATAAATATATCATAATTATATTTTATAATAGTAAATTTTTTAAACGTACTAAAAGTAAAATAAAATTTTTTCCTTAAGTTATAATAATATAGAAAATTAGTAAAAACTTTATTGAAATCATTTTATAAATTTGCTAATAAATATTTTAAATAAATTCAAGATTTTGTAATATTTCAGAAATTTAAAAACGTTTTACGGGGTGATTAAATATTTATATTAAGTTTCTTTCCTGGCATGAGGTGCGTGAGTTGCTTCAGCTTCTATATTAATTATAGACGCGAAACAACACAGGAACTATCCTGCGTTTTATAAAATATATCATAAAAAACTATCTAAAAAATTGTAACATTAGAGCAACTTGGGAAATGTTAAAAATAGCATCTTTAAATTTCATTTTGCACGCATTAAAATGATGAACACGGAAGACAAAAAAAAAAAAAGAGAATACTAATCTGTATCATATTACACAGTCCAGTCACATTAATGTGATCACCTGTCAAAAGCCGGAATAACCACCTCTTTAATAATTTTCAAATATACATCTATATATAACGCCAACAATTGAAATGCTTTCCGATGCCCTAGGACATCCTTTATATACACTCCACTGCAATGTGCTGCCACCTGCCTTTTTGTGATGGGTTATTTCACGTTGACGTCGAAAGTAGGGGGTGGTCACATTAATGTGACTAGACTGTGTATAATTGAGAATTCGTTTTTATTTTATCCACCTTGTTTTTTAGCTCTTTATGACTCCGAACAGTTCGTGAGCAACGCTTTTCTACTGAACACTGAGCATGAGAAAAGCATTTTTACTTTCTTAACACAGTTTTTAATTATTTTTTTAAAACTATTTGTTGTCTTCTTCTCCCATAAGTAAAAACTATTTTCAGTTTGTCTCTTATAAATCGTATATAACATGGCACGATTAATCATATTCATTAATAAAATATTTTATTTTTCTATTTAAGTTTTTAATTTTGCATTCTTTCTAGTTCTATAAAAATAAATGCATGTAATAGTGTTGTGCTTAGTTTTAGAACTAAAACCAAGATGGATGAGACCAAAACAAAAAGATAAAATGCCGTTTCTTTCCGCACAATGATGTTTATTAAAACTATTTTTTATTTAGAAATGTAATACCTTTAATAGTTTGTCCTTTTCCTCAAAAATGTTTTCTTTTTACTTTTATTTGCAAAGCATATGTGTATCATGCTTTTAGAAATTACTTCTTGTTGAGATAATTTGGAATAGAAACTTTCGAATTTTCTGTTTCTATTACAAATTCTTTTAGTAATTTTGCTGTTTTTGCAATATCTCTATGTCGAAATAAACAATGAAATTCCATGTTCCAAATACTACCATAAATTTGCGTAAAACTAATTTGAGACTTCAATTCATGTCAAATTATAAATAATTTTCTGCTGATTATGGGTGTTACTAAGCAAGACTATATGGCTCATTGTTGGCGAACCATATTTATTGTTTACTCTTGCTTTCTTTTTTATATTTACGTTACTTATATTTAAAAATTATCTTAAAAGGTGGTGTGGTCAATCAAATATGAGTTTTGTTTGCATTCGTTAAATTTTATTTTAAAACTATTATAATTGGAATTACAAAATATGCATACATAATTTAAAAAGTATAAAGTTTGACATTATTTTTTATTAATAATATCAAATTTTTTTTAATTTCTTTGAAATCGAATATTTTACAGTTTAAGACACTGTATATCTTTAAAAACTAAGTAAGAGTATATTTAATATGAAAATTAATTGACGATTAAAATTAATTTTTAAAATAATTTCAAAAGAAGATTAAGTATAAAAAAGATGATTAAGCAAATTGGCAAAGGAAGGTAAGAGAAAAAACATATTGAATTTGACTCTCTTATTAATTGTATATATCCTTTTGCAAATAAATGGAAGGAATTATAGTTTTTTTTAAGAAAGGTATTTGAAAAAATGGAAATTTTACTTACAAAGTATTATTGAAATCCAATGGATAAGAATTAGTGTTGTTAGGCACATTATATTTTTAAAATTTAAGGATTTCAGAATTTTTTTCTATTTATTTAATGTTGTGACTTTTCATGTAAATTTTTGCATTCATTTTTAAATGCAAGAAAGAGCATTTTCATTTTGTAATAGAGGAGAAATATTTTGTTGTTCACTTTTTTCTCTGTTGCCTGTTTATTTCGTTTTCTTAATTTGAAATATTTAAAAATTAATTATTTGTAATGGCAAAATCATGATGAACTGTACAATAAAACATGATCATTTTACTGTTAATGATTGTATGTTAGAAAATGCTTCTAATATTCTAAATATAATCTGTTTTTAATAATTCTGCTCTTTTAACTTTTTTTTTTTTTTTTTTAGAAAATATTTCGAAATATTTTTTTTTGTTTGCATTACAATAAATTAAGACAGCTTTTGATTAGGTTAAGACAGTTTCGGATTGAATAAATTAATCAGCAAAATAACACACGGATTTTATTGCCTCAATTATTTTCTATGGGCATCGAATGCATTTTATTTTAATTACTCGGCTTATAATTTTCGATTAGAAAAAGATTTTTATGAAAGGAGCTATTAACAGCTTTTTAAAATCCACCATGAACAACAGTGTGAAAAAATCTATGAAAGAAAATCTTTCTTTGAATTTAACTAATGTGCGTAGAATGTATTTTTTATTGATTTCGTCTGTGAGCTGGTGCACAGTTAAAACTTGCTTGTAAAAGTGTTTTCCGCAGACACACTTTGAAAAATAAATCATTTGTTTTACAATTATCAATTTTCTGAGAATATTTTAAGGTATGTTTTGCTAATAAATTCTAATCAAAATATGTATAACTGATTAGACGGAAAATTTCATGAAAAATTGCTTGGTATTACAAAAGGGTTTCAGTAGAAATTAACAATATTAATCCACTTTTAACATCATACATGTATTAAGAGTAAACATTAAAAATAGTATATAAACTTTATTAACTTATAGTATAAATTTTTTATTTACTTAGATATGAAAAAAAAACTTTGTCCAATAGGGTTAAAAACAAAAATTAAAAAAATCTTCACCTAATGATTCTATTTTATTTATCACGTTTTCATTGATAGTAAGCAATAATTTTAAAGATCTATTTGCGCATTTAGAAGTTGTATGAATTCATGTGAATTTTAGAACACAAGCTATAATCGTACATTTTTTATTATTTTATAAATACAAATTTTTGCAAAACAATTGAATTAATTTTTGTTATTTTGCATTAAAAATTGTTGTAAATAATAAGTTATAAAAATTTTCTATCAGAATTTATTAAAATTTATCGTAGTTATTTTTCATTACTTTTATATCCATTAGAGATTCTGCAAAAGTGAAACATTGACGCTTTATGAAGGGAATTTTAAGAATGGTTTCACGATGATAGTATGAAGAATAACTTCATACTATCAGGTATGAAGAATAACTTCATTTTCTTGAGATTCTATCCTAAATCCCATTGTTTCTATTTGACCCATAACATGGCTCCGATTTCACATAAAAAGACATCAATTACGTACAAAACGGCACATTTCACACCTTTCTATGTGTTCATTGAAGGATAAGATGGCCCCTATCGAATAACAAACCAACTGACACTGGTAACCTCTTTGGAAATATGCGTGTAATCGATGAATCCACTTTAGCCCGTTCACACGTGTGTCCTCTCGAAAAGTAAATGAGATCCCCTTTCACACCCTCTTCCATTCACTTGAACGGTTGTCAGAGCAACAGATTGCATGGCAGGTGGTTCCCCCTTTCCGAGCACCACCTTTCCCCCGTGCACTTTTGATCCTCATCTCCTGGAGAGCGACAAAATGTTGTGGGCATGTACTTTTACACACACACGCTTTCCGTTGAGTTAACAGACACCCGTGTAGCACCCGTTAACCTTCCCAACCCCTAACAAAACACTGATTGAAAGGAAGAGGAAAGCTGCTTCTTCCTTCCTGTTTCCGTATTGTTCAGGATGAGACGATTGCAGCTCATGATTTCCATTTCCAGCGCTGCTAGGTTGCCCGAATGTATTCCCATCCGGGAAGGGGGAAAAATAGATGATGGATAAGAGTCATCTGATGACTCGAATGAGTCCGTTTTTCCAGTGAATTGTCACTTGGAATTCAGTTTTGCTGCTTTCCGATAACATGCTCCTTTACTCTTACCCATATATCATAATATGGATTAATACAACTTACTCATCAAAACGGAGTGAATAAAACAAATTATTTTAAAAAAAGCATAGTTGGCTTTAAAAATAGCTGAATTGAATCATATATATTTTAAATAATTGATAAAATAATATACCTAAAATTTATTTCTAAAATCTTTGTGGTAAATTATTCCTTGAAATTAATCTCACATATCTTTCATACACATACATATATATATAAAGAGAGGGAGAGAGACAGTATATATATATATATATATTGACACTGTTGTAAATGCTTCGAATTTTAATTCAATCAAGGGCAGAGAAAAGAAAGGGAAGAGAACATGATAAAGGGTGAAGAAACTGATCGACTTGCTGAATTGTTTATTATTATAATTTTTTCCTTTACTGAAACGAACATTAATGCTGAAAATTGCATTTTGAATCTTGAATTCCGTATTATGTCACAGAAGTGAATGTGCCCATTAAAGCAAGTATTTCTTCCCACTAAGCTATGAAAAAAATGGTTCAGAAATAAGGTTCGGATTAATGAAAAGTTCATCAGTTGTTTTATGTTTTTACAGGAAAAGGTCAATTGTTTTTTCATTTCTGACATATGATTTCATGGACAAAATTATTTGTTATAATTAGCAAATTCATCCATCTGACAGAAGTCTTGATTCAAATCAGCATTCTTTATTAGTATGGATATATATATCAACAGCAATGTACAACATTTTAATTGTATTTTTAATTACTTACTGAAACTATATTATGTTGTAAAAAAGCTGGAAAGGAAGGCACTTTTCTGGTTTTTTCATTAGAGAATTCAATGTTTCAAATTTAATTTATCTTTACAAATCATTTTCTGTTGCCATCAATAACAAACTATTTAATATTCCTTATACTTCTCAATTAATTTTTTATTTTTTCAATTTGAAGAAGGAATCTTCTCCATTGCAGTTGGTGTCCTTAACATATTAAAAAAATTCTAATGGTTTTTTCTTTGTTTGGAAATGTGTCTTCGATGAAATCTTCTTTTAAAAAATTATAAAGCTCTTTACTTGTTATATCGTCGGTTTCATTAGTGTGGACACTTTTTAAATATTATCTTAAATGCAGGTTTCCTATTAATAATTCTTCTGCATTAACAACATTCTGTTAAAATTTTGCAAATTCTTTCAGACTATGTCCCAGCTCTTTCGAGTTCAACTTTTTTTATTTTTAAACGAGATAAAAATAACAAACCGTTGAGCAATTTTTTTGTATGATTTCGATCGCTTCATAATAAAGCACGATTATTGACTGGTTAAAAAAGAAATTCGTATGACATATATATAATTTTCATTGCAGTGGATCATATTCTCACTAAAATCTGTATTTTATCAAAGCATTTCGATGACCTTCGTTTTATACCAATAAAACCAATACATTTTTCATCTGACAAAAGATTTAGAATTTTATAAAATCTAAGTTTTTAATTTGATACTCAAGATGAAGGACTGGGATAGTACGAGGAGGGAAATAATGTGTTAAACCTACAATTTTCTAACATATTTGTCTTGCAGTCCCCTTTTCAGGAAAAAAAATTACTCAGCGCCCATTAAGAAATCTAGTGTTCCCAAGAGAGCAAATGATGCTATGATGGTTTTGCTATACAATTTGCGTGCAGCGTATACAGGTAGTGACTTTTGTTGAACAGAATAATCGTGTTGACCATTTGGATTTTGTGTTGATGAGTTGCGTTTTTAGTTTATGTTTGTGTGCAAGTTAACAAAGAAACAATTGGTTGTAAAAATTCATGATCTGATATTAAATTTAATATTTAAAGAATTTAAAACCATAAAAATGATTAGTTTACTTAGCAAGAAAATACTTAAAAATCAAACCAAGAATTATTTTGTGTCTATTTCTTAAGATGTTTATAATTAACAATTATTCAATTTATGCACTGTTAATTCTATGTTAGCTTAAATTTAATTATAAAAATAATATTTCAATTGAGAATTTTTGAAAAGCCAAAATACTAGCATTCAAAATTTTCTTTTATGAAATGAAGCCAAGAAAAAACCAAATTGTAAATAATTTGGATTTATTCCTTATGATACATAACCAGAGCATCACAATTACCACGCTGTAGAGTTTGGTAATAATCTTTATATGAATGCTTGTAGTACATGGCTCTTTAAATTTCCATCGTTGAAAATATTATTGATATCAAATGGAATTATAAGATAAATTTGTCTTAATGCAAATTTTTATACTTTGTCTTTTTTATTGTACATAGTTAATGTTTTTACTATCTTAATTATGTTACATAATAAAAGCTTGATTTATCTCTTTTATTTAGATTGAAAAATCAAGTCAACGTTATTAAAATTGAAAAAGAAACGTAATTTCCTTTATTTAAATTCATTTTAATTCTCTATGAAAAAAAAAAATCAATTTAAAAAAAACATCGGTTCTGAATAACTTGATGTTGCAACTGTCGGGTAAATAAAATAAATGTGTAAATAAATAAATAATTAAATATATAAATCAAAATAAATGAAGTGATAAATAACACTAGTTTTAAAGTTAATGTATAGATTTTATTACTTAAAGTTTTTGTTAATGTATGAAGGCTGAAAGGTAATTTCTGAATTAAAAGAAACGTCATTTTACAAAATCTTTTATTTTGCAGTTTTAATCAGAATTTAACTATTAATTGATATCAGAAATTATGGATTTTAGTTTGTTTATAACTATTTGAGTTAATTAAGGATTTATTACTGCCTAGATAATTAATGGGTAAAGAAAAACAATTGAAATGCTGAGTTTCATCTATTTTTAATTATAAGAAATACAATCATTTACATAAAAGAACAATCTCTTGCTTTTTTGTGAACTAAGTTGTTTTGTAATATACATTCATAGGCATAAAAAATATGAGCTTTATTTTGTGAGGACTACGGGGAGCGTGATATACTTCACCGACAGAAAGAAAATGGGGATATTTTTTTTGTATGTTCTTGATTATGCTGTGTTCAACGAATGTTGAAACCAAGTGAAGAGGTCTGCTTTGCTCATGTTACTCAATAAACTGAATGATTATTTGCTCAAGTGACTCTTCTTGTTTCCCCTTTCATGGCACAGATCGACAAAAAACAGTCCCGATACAAAACATCTTTCCGCCGTTTGATCACCAAATCCCTCTCTAAAGAACTGGAATACCCAGAAGTACAATGACATTTAACTTAAAAAGCATCTATGTAGTTATTAAGTATTAAATCTCATCTGAATTAACATATACTTTAGTCTTTTCTCCCTAAGATGCCTATCGTGGTGTTCAGAATAAGATGATTATAATTGTTCTAATATCAAGTTTAGAGTTGTTTCCTTAAACAAAAATTTATGAAATTTAACTGCTTAGAAACTACGAAAAATTTATCTTTTTCAAACTGCAGCAAATGTAACTACTTAAGAATTCCAAAAAGTGTGATTATTTATAAATTTCACTTCTTAAAAAGTACAAAAAATGTCATTATTTAAAAACTAAAAAAAAAAATTTAAAAATTCAGAATAATTTAACTTCTTTAAAATTGTAAAAAACGCCTCTAATCAAACTCCGAAACTTCTCTACTCTGAAATCATATTTAAACAATTTTATTTTTTTTTAATTTTTAATAACAATATCACGTTTTTGAAAACTAAATGATTCGAACGAAGTTTTGAGCATATATTTAAAACACATATAAACAACAAACTGTTCTTGCACTGATTCAGTAGTAAAAATGAATTTTAGTTAGTTTTATGGCAGTTTTGTTTGATTTGAAAAGATTAAAAAGTAAATACATGGTAATCATATAATAAGGAATCATTCCGTGACAAAAATATTCAACATATTTTATGAAACCATTGTATCTATTCTAACGATTTAAATTAGAATTAAATTCTGCAAATAAATAATTCATTATTCATGCTTGAAATTCATAGTATTAAGGAATTATTTATTAAAAGAAATCTTTTTAGTTGAAACTCACTTTTTTTATTGATAGAGGTAAGGTTACAAGCAATTAACTTCATGCTATAATAAGCAATTAATTCTTAGTACTTTCATATCGAAATTTTCTGTCGTGACAAAATTGAAAACATTATAATATAAATAGATAACTTTAATTGCTAATATTTTTACTTATATAATAAATTCATTATATTTTATAGTGAACATCCGAAATGTGAACGTAAATATGAATTCCAGTTTTTCATCATTTTTATGGTAATTTTGCATTGAAAATAACTTAATTATTAGAATTTCAGATTCCTAAAGACCTACTGAAATAACACACTTCAGATAAATTATATCCAATTAGAATTAGTTCAAGGAAATAAGTAAACCAATTATTTTAGTCGAATAAATTGTTGACCTTTTTTTAAAAGAAACACAATTCGAAAAATTGACTACATTTTAACATGTAACAACAACAATATTCGATGTTTACATTAATAATAAATTTTCAAAAAGTTATACATTTGAATAATTTTGTATTAATTCATTTATTTATAATATAATTTTGTATTAATTTTGCAATTAACTAAATTTTTTAATTACATAATTGATTGCTATTTTTTGTTCTAAGTTAATTTTGTACTAATTTAATCCTAATTGTACACAAATATGCTGTTTAAGTTTCAAACGGAGATTAATTTTTTTATCTGCTCACTAAAATTAAATACAGAAAAATGAAACTAAATCTGAATATCACGCATTTAAGATGATAAAATCAAATTATCAGTGTCAAAAATAATGTTCTTTTGTAAAAAAAAAAAAAAATTATCCGTTATAAGTTTGCTATAATTTTTTCAGAAATTTTAAAAAAAGCTAGAAACTGGATATGTTAATTAAAAGGCTCATTAAGATAAATTCATTATTTTTAATATTTACAGTTCATTTAATTAGATATAAAAATTATAAATTATGAATTATATCTCTTTATATGTTTAGATATATGTACCTCTAGTTGAATATATTACATATGTAAGATTTTTACAAGAAGTAAAAGCTCGTAAAATTTCTAATTCCCTTAAAAACCAGGAAAATTATATATATATATATATAGAGAGAGAGAGAGAGAGAGAGAGAAAGAGAGAGAGAGAGATTTGAGTAGCTGATATATCTAATAACGAAAATGTTCTCAGTTTTTTTACAGTTATTTTTCATTTTTATATTAGCTTAGTAAACGCTTTGCAGTAATTCTGTCTAATCCTATATAATTATAACAGCTGTTGGCAAATTGACGATGGCAGCCGTTCCTTTTCAAAAAATTATAATGCAGAATTTCGATGATTGTATATGCAGTTAAACGTAGTTAATCAAGTTAATAGTCATGTACAGTTAAGCACGTTAAGCAAGTACTTATAACGGAAATAAAGATAGTTTTAGGCTTTACAGATTCCATCAATTACCGTTACCTAAATTCTGAACAGAATTTTGCAAAACTACTCAAATTATGAAGAATAAACAAATTATTTGAAAGTGGGTTACATCGCTGTATCAACTTCATTTTTAGTTTTTAATTTTTGTCTGATTAGAAGAGATAGATTTATTAACTTTTCAAATAATACCAGATTTAATTTCCTGTGGATTAAAAATTCATGTAATTTTTTTTTTCATTTTTTAATAAGTAACTTTAATGAATAAGAGTCCATAGCGCTTATGAAAATAGTAAAAGAGGTAATTATGAGCATACAAAAATAACAAAAATTGTAAAAAAGTTTGAGTTTTGTAGTTTTTGAGAATTAATTGTATGCATGCATATTTTTTTCTTCAATATTGACTATATAATAATTAGGTAGAAAAAAGATCACAATTAAAGAGAAACAATCACAATTTCTTAAAGAAAAATTTGAATTAATATTTTTTTAAATTCTAGTTTTACACACTTGCTGCTTTTAAGTATAAAATTATAAACATAACATTTTAAATTATATTTTTTCTGTTTATCCCTACCAAAAGAATTAATCGACCTATCTTATTAGTACAAAGTAGCTTGCTTCAACTACAAACTTCTTTGTTTAATGAACGATCTTCTCCATTGTGTTTAATCGATTCGACAACAAAGCTTCGGCACTTCTCTCCCATCCGTAAGACAAATTGATTGATTCATTTGCGAAACGAGAGAAATGATAGTTATTCTACTCTAAGCTCTATTTATTGAGCCATTCACGGTAAGACCTATTTATTTAGTATTTAAAAATGAGCAACTGTGAAAAAAGCTCTAACTTTTTCTTTATTTAAGGCATGAACGATTTTTCAAAAAGTGAGAAATATAAACAAATCGCTTTACTTTTTAATGATGCGAAATAGTGTCAACAAATCCCACTGACATTCTCTCCGATTTCAATGTTGATCCAAATATATTCCACTTCAGTAGATTCTCATTGATATTCTCCTGCTGACATGGAATTTTGTATTTGTTGCACAAAATATTAACGTACAATGAACAGAAATCACCATTATTTGCACAATAGTGTGAGGAAGACAAGTATGTATATATATAAAAAAAAAAGCATCCGAGAAAATTGAATTAATCGCATCACATACACTGACGGAAAAAAATCCCAACACCAAGAAAGACTTGTGTTAGATAAACGAAATTTCATAGCCGTGTTTGCACATCTGAAAGATGACATCGATTAAATTTTCGCGCTTTTCGCATAAATGTAGCGCTACTAGAGCCACTCGAAACATGCAAATCAGGTTTGCTTTAAATATAAGTAAAGCTCGTAAGCTGTAAAGTTCTTGAGTGTTATAGAGTTTTGAAATTTGACGTATAGAGTTGATGTTAGCCAAGAATGCCTTTAAGAAGACGAAGAAGCCATTATCAACAGCTCACCGATTTTGAACGAGGGCTTATAAAAGGGCTACGAGAAGGTGGATTTACTTTCCGCGATATTGCAGAAAGACTTATGGGATATCATTGGACGACAACTCCAGTATAATTCACAGCCAGCACTGGCCGTCCGAGTATTGACAAAACAAGCACAACAAGCATGGAACGTACAGCAAGCATGGAAAATTGCATTCAAAATTCTGGAGGTTACACAGGCTATTAATGTAACAGCATTTTACATTAGAAATGCATTTTCTTGATCTTAAATTAACTTGTGATCTTTAAAATTTAATCAATTAATCATGTTAACTAGACAAATTCATTGTTCGAATTTCATTACTCTACAATAATTTTTTCTTGGCGTTGGGATTTTTTTTCCATCAGTGTATATTTACTTTTGAGAGCCAATTCAGACTTTTACTCCGCTCAATAAGGAAATAAATGTAATAATGAGCAAATAGAAAAACACTAATCATTTCAAAAGTTAGATGCACAGGATTAACCCAAGAGTTTTACGGGCATATAGCTTAAAATGTTAAGATGGAACAATGAAATGAGTATGAGAAATGCAAATATTGCAGGAAAGTGAGTTATTATCATTATTATGAGCATTTAATATCATGAAAAAGAAATAATCTACTACCATTTACAGAAATTAATCTCTAATCAGTGTAAAATATAGATTTTTAAACTTTTAAGGAAGTAAATATTAGGCTGAGAGTCTGATGGCAGAGTGTCTAGCTGTTTGGCACTCGATGCCGCAATTTTCAGTTTCGGGTCCCGACGGTGCCATGGATGTTTGTAGTAGATACCGATCTAATGCTATTGTAGAGAATAGGGATGGCAAACCCACCACATGGAAAGGAAAGCATCTCTTGTCTCAAAATCTGTCAATAGCTAGACAACATTGGCCCACAAAGGGGCTGTTACGCCAATAAACAAAAATAATTTTATGCTATTTCTTCCACAAATTTATTTTGCTAATGTTATTGTAATATTTAATGATTTTTTACTCATTGTTCTAAAAAGAAAATCAAATATTTTGAAAGTTTACTTTGTAGTTATTACGTATCCAAATTATCATTTCTTTAAATGAGCTTATCAGAATTGCGCAAATCTCAGTATAGGCTATATATCTTTTGTACAAAGTTTTCACTGTTTTTCATGAGCACTGTTGCACTGTTTTTTAAATAAGTGTCATACATTAAATTAATTTCATTAAACTCGACTTATCTTTCTATAATTAAAACGTTAAAGTTATTTCTTTCACTGTTCAATATACCTTCAAAAATAAAAGTATGATTAAATCACATGCCAATCTCTCAATTTTGTAAAACTCTTCTTGAAATTTTTTTATTAATTTTCTATTTAAGATCCGGAGCTACGTCAAAAAGGTAGTTTCAATTTGTAAAATACTTTTTTGTTGCTATTATCTTGGTATCAAGCTGCCAATGAGAGGAAACCTAATTATTAAATTTTCAGTTAATTTTAATATTGTGAAAACCAAATTAAATCATGAAAATAATTTTATTTTACTTTATAAATTTAATTTCTGCATTATTGTTCAGAATTATTATTCACAGCGATAGGCGATAAAGACAAATAAATATTGAATCTATAATTGAATTTAAATTAGTAATAGGATTTCTGAAATTTAAAATTATGTTTCATGCTCAGAATAAAAATATAGTACCATGAGAAATAAAGTAAAAAAAGGTGTGTTTCAAATTGAATTTATATTTAGCTATTGTCAAAATCATATTTACTGACAGATTTTGTTGAACTAATGTGTGTGCCTAGCACTCCAGCGCTAGGTGCCGCAGGTTTCGTATTCGAGTTCCGGAGGGGCCATGGATGCTTCTAGTAGTCCGAAATCCATTTTAAACCAAAGGTCCCGGCCTAACATAACTGTAGAGTATTGGGTGTAGGGCTGGCAACTCTACCCCGTCAAAAGAAAGCATCTCATGTTTCGGATCAGCGAATCAGTACGCAGACGACCTTGATTGACCATGGGGCTGTTGTGCCATTGAAGAAGAAGAATGCATGTGTGGAGGGCCAGTACTTCTATCAATAGCTGTACTCACCTGTGTATTGTAAAGTATAAATTCTTCTTATTAATCCTATCCATTAAATATTTTCCTCTCTTTATCAAATATAATGTAGTAAGAAAGAAAATCAATGTGTTCTTCTAAAGCCATTTTTTATTTCTCAGCAAAAGGTCTAACAAGATATTTCGATCTACAACATCAAATATGTTTTTTGATTAACTTTGTTAAAAACAAATTTTAATAAGATTTACCATTCTTTAAGAATAAGAGTAAAATTTTCATTATATTTTTTCAATTTTCTTTGGTATTATAATATCTCAATTTCAATTTTTTTTTTACATTTTCTTATTGTATTAAAACATCAAATCCTTTACAACGAAATTATTATTTGTATTTCATTAATTCGTGATGTTTGGTTACGCACCATGAAAGTAAACAAAAAAATTCAAATGAAAAATGGATTTATCTTAAATACACTTAAATTATAGTCACACAAAATATAGCATTTTAAATATTTTCAAAAAATATGAAGGAAATGTTAACGAAAAAATCAAATTTTTTTATATAAAAGACTTCTAAATTATTAATTTAAATCAAAATTTGGGTAAAATTTAGATTTTATGTTATAAATACTTAATACGAATTTATTTTTGTATTTTGGTTACACACCAGGTAAAACTAAATATAGAATTCATGAAAAGAAAAACTGAATAGATAGATAAAACAAATTGATAAATTAATGATAAGTTTTTAATTGTTAGAGATATAAACACACACAAAGATTCTTTGTTTTATAATATACTATAACGTACGACACGAAGTTTCTATGTTTCAGTATATTTTGTATAGTTTATAAAATTCGTTGTTTTAATTTGTAAACAAAACATAAAATCTTCACAAAAAATTGCTTAATTTAATTCATTTTATCATTTGAGTCAAAAAATATATCTTTACAAAACCAAAGTGACTTTTTAGTAGTGTCAAGGTTAAATTTCAATATGGTATTGAGTTCATTTCTCAACACAAGTGACAATTCTTTTAAAACCACCTTGGAACTCCGTAACCGGTACGCCCTTTGCCCGTTTCCCTGACAATTCGATTCAAAGATGGATGATCAGAAATGTCATGGCAAAGCAATATCAAGCAAGTTCCAAGCACTTTAATTCTGTTTCCCATTCAGTTCTTGTAAAATCCACTTAAATAACTTTTTTTTTTAATTTGCCGATTTGATTTAAATGAGTTAGTATTGTTTGCTTGCTAACACCCAATTTCAACGATAATTCATAGGCATTCTGAGATGGGTCAGACTCAACGGTGACATTAGTTCATCATTATTGACCTGTGATTCTCTCTACCGCGCTGCTCATTTGTGAGGTCAAAGTTACCCGTAAGAAATTTTGCCAACCATTTTGATACTGTCTGCTGCGTAGTGCAGTGTTACTACGCAGAAGTCGAATACTCTATTAATTTTTCGAACTGTCTGCGATGCCATACTTCCATGTAAGAACTCATACTTCATAATAGTGCACATTTCCGACCTTTCCATTTTCAGAGAAATTAATTTTAAAAAGATGCTTTTAGTATTTTTAGAGCTACAACAATGATTTCTTTAAAACAGGCGAGATTTCAAGTTAGAAATACCCGTGGAATGAATAAAGTTTGTCAAACAAGAGATAAATGTAGATTTTGTTTACTTATTACAGAGTCACAATTTCAAATTATAATGGAAAAGAAAAATATTTACAAAGTAAGGTAATAAAAAAAGAGTTTATATGAAATTAAGTTGATGATAAAATATAAAACAAAATACTTAAAATATATTTGTTTGTTTTTAAAATTTTTATCAATGTATAAATTTTGCATGCCTTTTATTTTAAACATTTTATATTCAAACTTTAAATATTCCCCAAAAATTATATTTTCGCTGAAATAAGTGAATTTAAAATTGAAATCATTTTTAGAGGTCTATTATTTTACAAGCATTTCAGTGAATAATGTTGATACCAAAGCTCCCTTTAGAAAGGATGACGAATGGTATGTTATTCCAGAAACTATCATCCACGGTAATTTTAGAGCTATATTAAGATATTTTTTTATTTTCATTATCGAGTCTGTAATGCAGAAAGCATATGAAATATTTTATGGTGAGGAATGGAATATTTTATGGTGAGTTTTTTGCCACTTTTTAAAATTTTGTAAATTAGGAATTTCTGCCTATTTTTGAAAACTGCCAGATTAGTTATCTTTCACAAATCGTTGGGTTATAACTATACAATAGAAAACATAAGAAGTACATTAGAATAGAAAATATAGCAGAAATTTCTGATAAATGTATTTAATCTGCTTAATGGAAGCCAATTTGTGTTGATACTTGCAAATATTCAATAGGTACGAACAACGAAAAAAATAAAATAAAATATTGTCTCATGTTAAATAGAAACTCACTGGGGGGAGAATTAACGATTGTAGATATATCAGATTAAAAAGGAATCTATAACAACATAGTAATTTATGTTGTTTATTAATATCTATTAATTAACTTTCAATCGCTACAACGAGAATAAGAATTTTAAATAACTTGAAATAATACTTACGCGTAGAGCCCGATATGTTCCTAAACATTAACTTCATAGTGTCATTTCTCTATTTCCTTATTTTTAAGAAGAGTAAAAAAATAACAATATTTGGAACTTAAACATTTTATTGACGAAAACTTCTATCGTTATTAAATATTATTTTCTTTAATTTAGGTTATCTCACTTTTTGTTAAAATGTATAGAAATATAAATAACAATAACAAAAATCATAGTAGCGTTCAAGTAAGTGCACTAATGCCACAAAATAATGCCAATTTCACACTAAAAGTCGAAAAACTAATTTCTCATAACAAGGTGGGAGAACCGTTTATTTTTATGTAGTTAAAGCGAAAGGCTTTGTTAATAAGCAGTACAATGATGTGCTTCTGTGCCGCGCTTAAATTGTGACGTCACATCCAATGGTATGTATGGAAGACTTCTGCTGCAGATTCACCTTTCCTCCACTTGAAAACCCTTTTTGTTCTCCCAAATCCCACTGCGCCTCTCCTCTTTCTCTTTATCCTGGGAGCATAAACAAATGCCTCCTCCTCTCGGCTGCATCCTCGCAAATTGCTCTCCTCTCCTCGGAGATTATTTTCTTTGGAAGCTATAAAGACTTTCTTCACCCATCAGAAAAAGGACAAATCTGACTGATTCTGATAAATATTGGCCCTTTGTTGGCACACTTTAATTATGTATTTAATAATTTCGTTCACGGCTCTGAATTTTATTGAATCCTCAGTGCTCTTTAATCTCATTTACTCTTATTTATCTTCACTTACATTTTAAGGAAAAATTCTTCTAGTCAACAAGAATATGTGGTTCTGGGCTGTGCATAAATAAATAAATATAAATATATACACATATATATCTATATATCTCTCTCTCTCTATATATATATATAGAGAGAGAGAGAGAGCGCGAGAGAGAGAGAGAGAGAGATTTCTGTCAAAAAAGTTTGTATGCAATCAGTTACTGCAAATGCAAAAGGATCAGTTTGATGAATAATGCGTTAGCAGTAAAATCTTACAATTGAATGAAAGCCCACAGTTTCCGTTTCGATTCTTAACTCAGTAAACAAAGAAGTTATTTCGTTGAATTCGAGAATGAATATGCCATCCCACAAATACCATCCTTCGTGTCTTTCGTCTCACTTGACAGTTCCAATAAGTAGATGCAGATATCATGTTCCTCTTGGAAATTCTCAGTCCAATATTTAGGAAAAAACAAAAATACGGACAAAATCAGAAGAAAAATATGAATATTATTCTCCTAAAAATTCTTATACTCAACACAAATGGATAAATATTTAATCACAGTATATTTTTGTCGAATTTCTTTCTTTAACAACTTAAACGAAAAAGACGTTAATAATTACAAACGAAGCTGTAGAGTAGCCAATTTATCATTTATAAGTTTTTTTTAAAAATTCCACTTACTAATTGAATTTTTAATTAAATCAGTAATTGGAAAATTATTCGAATTTTTAATTTTTAACCTTCAAATATTTTCCACAAACAGAAATAAAAACTGCCGAATAAATTGTCCTTGTTTATTTTTAATAAACATAATAAATAATGATTTGTTTAGATATAAAAAATGAATATTTTAGAAAATAGTTGCATTGTTCCATACAAAGCTCTGAATTTGCATAGATAAATTTGCTCATATTCACAAATTGTTTTTTTTTCTTTTTTATGAATGTTATTTATTTTAAAATTTGAATAGCTTTAATTAAATACAATATTAAAAAGTAGTTAAAATTCAATTATAAATTCTAATCCATAATTGCTATTAGAACTATATTAAATTTAAGAACTTGGTATTAATTCATAATACTATAAAGCAAATTTATAATTTAAATGAAGGAATATCTTACCAGTCTCTTGAAAAATTAAATTAATCAATGAATAATTAAAATTATCATTTAAACGACAGGCAATGAATTCCATTGTCATGTAATATTTTCGAGAAAGTTCCATATATTCTTTTTGTACATTTCTGGATATAAATTTTTACATATGAACATTTCAACGACAGAGGATAATGAAAAACATTTATCCTTATAGTTTTAATGCAATTTATATTTTAATAAAACAGAGCGAAAGAAGCACAAATCTTATTGACTTTTTTTATTTTCAACCGCAACCCTTTAATCATTGAGTCAAAATATAAATTGTCTGGATAACAACAGTTGCATGTCAGTAACTTATAAAAAGTGACATGCTGTAGTTCTACTTTTTTTTTATTTTTCCACAGAAGAGTGGCATAAAAGAAGATGGGGGGGGGGGGGGGGAGAGGATGGTGGAAAATTTGTACTTCGTTCTTTTCAACAAACAGTTTCATATATTTTTCATTTCAAAAGGTATTCCCGCATTGAGTTGCACCAATAGCTACTAGAACGGTTCTCTTCAAGCCATAAAGAATACGTAAATTGGATAAAAATGAAAGCGGAATATGTGAATGCGAAAGAGATACTGTTCTCCTTTAGAAATGTATGCGATGCTGTCCATTTTATATAAAAATTTTATTGGAATATGATGAAGTTCGATTAAAATTCCTCTCAGCAAATGACTTACAAAGAAAAGCAATGACAGATATAGAACGGAATGTTTATATTATAATATTATTGAGAAATATATTAACTGATTAAAAATAATTAGCGTTTTATAATTAAAACATCAAATTTCTCGTTACAAATTTTCAATAAATCTGTTAGCTGTAGTGTACGCATCCGACTAGAGGCAAAAAGTGTTTCCAAATTAATTGAAAAGTTTATAAAATGCAAGTACAATAATTTTATATTTCAGCGGTTATTAATTCGCATAAATTTCTTATATTTTATTTGGTATGTTAAAAATATAAGAAAATTCGTATTTAAAATTATTAATGAAAATGTGTTTCTTTAAACTGAGATAAACAAGAACTTATACATTTTCACTTTTTATTGTTGTATTACAAATTTTCACTCTGTTTGTTACTGTTATATCCTTGAATGTGAGGAATTGATTCATTTTTTATAAGTACAAAAATATGTATCAGCTTTTATTTATACAAAATATATATATAAGTTTTATATGTAAAAAAAAAATCTTTATAAATAATCAATATCTATTATTACTAACTTTTCTCTATATAAATCGTAAGAATTTCATTGTGCATGTGCACTTTTTTACTTTTACAAATTTGGAGGGTACAACTCGTGACTCAACGCCAATGATGAGGATTAGTGTTCAATCGGCTGGTGACTTTTTTGTATAAACAATGTTTCAAAATACGAAGAGACTCAAAGGCTTTTGTGATGTTTAACATCTTGCCTTGTGAGTCGGACTACCTGATGGGAGGTTTCCGGGTTTTCTCCCATACGATACGAAAATGCAGGGTATTTATTGCACTTGCATTTTATAAACTTCAAACTAAAAGTCACAACAGAACTTGCCCCCCCCCTTCCCTCCTTCCATGAGTGATACGACAACAACAACAACAAACTTGGATGTCGTTTAGGGCATTTAGATATTCAATTTTTCGATATTAAGTAAGAATACATTGTTTTATCACACTCGTAAACATGCAGTCTACAAATTCGAATAATGGAAATATTTTATTTATTTTATTCCGTGATAAAATATAAATTAAATGCGAAATTTCTTTTGAAAAAATAATAAAAATATACTAGGAAATCTTTAAAAAAATACATGGCATAGCACTATAGAAATAAAAACAAATGACTTCTTAAAAACCATTCTGTATCTCTACTGAAATCTTTTAAACCTGTTAAAATTCTCGCAGGTAATAAATTAAAGAAAATGTTACTGGTGAACAGTAGCAGTTTATAAATGACAACCGAAATCCAAAGAATTTTTTGTACGTAGCAGCAATTAATTCTTGAAAGAAATGATCCTTGGAATTTTCTTTTGCTTCTTCTTTTTATTTTAGCTTTACATTTTCCAATCAAATTCTTAAAGAAGGGACATTTTTCTTAATGTTTTTTGCACTTTTTTTTCAGATCAGTTCTTAAACGGAGAGTAAAACATTTGGTTTTTCTCATTAATGTTTAATGAAATTGTTTTTGGGGACATTAAAAGGATTCGTCTCCGTTCATCATGTTAAACACAAGAGTAGTGAGGGTACAGAAAAGAAAAATCAGGCGCTGAATTTTTAACATAGTTTTTTTCAATTAACAAAGGCTTTTCCTGTTTAAATTGCGAAAAACTTTTCAATTATGTAAGACTATAGTTGGAATTTAACTTTGATAGAAATTCTTTTTAAATTAATTTGATGAATAGCATGGAATAACATTGATAAGATAAAAACATTACTGCATTCAGCAATTTCTAATATTCATTTACAGATGCTATTTGGGGAAAAAGAAGATAAATTTTGAAATATTACTTGATTATTTTTACATTTGTCTTAATTATATTAATTAAATATAACAATTTAAAAAAATGTGCTCAAATTATTTGATTTGTGATCTATTTAATATTTTCATTTAATTGAATACTTTTTGAAAAATAAAATTTCGTTTCGTCCAAATTTTAAATTAACGTAACAATTTTAAAAAATATACGAAGTATAACAATTAAAACATAATCATCATCATCGGCGCAACATCCCCATGGTGGGCTAAGGCCGTCTGTCCTCTGGCAGATTTCTAAACATTAGATGATTACTTTTTACGAGGTAATAGTCAAATGAGAGGTAGGTCCAATAGTCAAATGAGACAGGGACCTATTCTTTAAAGTGGATTCCGAACCACTACAAACATCCATGGTACCGCCGGGACTCGAACTCGAAAGCTGTGGCATCTAGCGCTAGTCACTTGGCCATCAGGCCACATAATAATAACTACTATGTGAAAATAAATGCTGAAATTAAAGTAAATATTTCAGTGTAAAAAGAAATTGAATTATCGAAATATTGAATGTGTGTAAAAAGTATTTTATATGAATGGCATTTCACGGACAAATATCTAAGGATAACAAATGTTTTACTGTTACAATAAGAGTAGATTCAACGTTCAACATTTCTAGTTTCAAAGTTTTGAGATAAGCAAAAACAATTATATAATACTGGTTAAATTGAAAATATTTTCTAACCTATTAATCTTAACTTATTACAGTGTCCGACACATGGCTCAATAGCAACGTGTGTGAGCATTAGGGCTGAGATTCAATCCAATGGCAGCTTTGTTGTAGATAGTGTTTCAAAAAACGAGGAGGAAAGATGTCGTTCATCATCTTGTCTTGTCAGACGGACTACCTGGAGGGAGTTTTCTGGGTTTTCTCCCATACGATAGACAAATACTAGGTAGTTTCACCAAAAACTTCTCCCGGAAAGCACTGTCCTCCTTCTTCAGCGACCTGGGGCCAAGTCAGATTTCTAACTATGGGTGCTCTATCACAACAAAAGCTGCCCCTTTTCTATGAATAGATTACGCACGCGATGCGCACAGCCGGACACTGAGGACTGGACACAACAACAACTTATTACAGTATTTTTTGTAATGATTAAAAATTGTTGCCAAATGTTGCTAATAATAATCTTCGGTCACTATTACATTTTTTTTCTAACTTTAATTCAAATTTAAGTTATTACAAGAAAATATATTAACACTGTGCTATGTCTTTTATTGCACAAGGTGAGATGTGAAATATATATGAGATACGAAAGGAAAGTTCATTATCAGGCATAATATTTTATTTTTTAATAAAAAAAATTATTACCTAAAAAAAAATTATTCATATGTTTTGAACTAAGTATTTTGATGAATGTAAAATGATAACATAAAATAATGATAACATGTAAAATGTTTGAAAAGACTCGATTTTAGAAGTCCTATACAAAGAGACTTAAGTTTTAAATTTTAGCAAATTATCATTTCCAGTAAAGTATATTATCAACATCCTATAAATTAAAATTCTTATTATTTATGTCAATAATTAAAAAGAATGAATGAAATTAAAAAGTTAATTTTTCAAAATACTTATTTAGATTTATATATCTTGAATTTAATTTTCCTTCCAGATACAAACTGATTATCCCAAGTTATGCATTGTCCTATCTCAACAATTTTGCACCTCATCCCTGTACCCAGGTATATGTAGCTTCATACCGGTTAAAAATGTGAAGGTGGAAAAATAATAACAATAAAAAAAGAAAAGCTTAAAATTACATGCGTAAAATGAATTGTAATTCAGAAAATAAAAAATAAGTTATGGTAACTATCAAAACAGTATCTGTGTAACTAACATAAGTATAAGTGAAGTATACAATGCAGAAGTCCTGTGAAAAAGATGTATGGTATGGGATACAAAATATTACGACGGCTTTCATTCTATGAAGAATGAAATACTTTTGTTGAGAGTGGTAGAATGGGTGCAGATAATTCAATTTGTATTTCAGGCGTAACTGTTTCTTGGGATGTTAAAATGTTAATTTTTTTTATAAAGTACAATTAATATGATATTTTTCTATCTGATTCATGGGTTATAAATTATATTATTGCGCCACTGAATGTAAACAAAGTAAGAAGTGATTTCAAGATACCGTGATTCTGTAAAGGGGCAATTTCAAGTGGAATAGTTAATCAAATTCTCTACTTTGAGAAATTCAACTTTTTTTAGGTATGTTGTGAATAGATCATAATCATAACTTCTTCTCTAGATAGAATTACGTAGTTTTTTGAGACTTTAGGAATTATATTAAATATTTTATTCCCCGTGTTGATTTGATTCCAATCTCGTCATCAATCCTCTAAAAGACAATTTAAGTTATTATTGAAAATGATAACGGCAGATAAATTGAGTCGCTATCTATAACGCTTGATTTAGCAGTACCGTCTGCGTACTCGTTACCAAAGTAGACAGCGTGTGCTTTTATTCAAAGCAATTGGATGGAGTCATTGTTTAAGAGTTTTCGCTTGAAAAATAATGTTGCCTTTGGAAAATTTTCTCTTTCATTCGTGAATTAATTCGTCATATTTAAAACACAATTATGAGTGTGACTAACCTGTGACGGTTGCATGCTTAGAGCCATATGTAAAAATATTAATTGTGGAATTATAGTTGAAATGGTTATGAATGTGGATTTTGAGATCTATATCGAAAATTGTTGGATGTACTTTGAAATTTGTTTCTTTTTCGTAGTAATTTGGATTTAAATTAATGTTATGCACTATAAACATTTTTCGATCTTAAGTGATATTTACCAAAATGTCTTCATATTTAATTATCAGCTACAAAAGTGATAGTCCAGTAACCGTTTGAATGCCTGATGTTGGAGATGTGAGATATGTTTCTTTAATAAAATTTTAAAAAAATCTTATTTACGTTTATATATGTTTAATGTAATTTATAAGTTACATAAATGCCTTATTTATGGTATTATATATGTTGGAAAAAAAAGTACATTTCATTGTTATTCAGTTAAAAATGTTATTTAATGACTACTTTGTTAAAACTGTTTGCATAGCTCTATGTAAGAACATAGATTATTATTATTTTTTTTTTTTTAGAAATTAATATTTTCCATCATGGTAATCTATCTTAGATAATGCTGTGTATGGTGTACACACAATCACAAACAATACATGCGTTGTAGGCGAGTTTCATTTGATAATTTAAATTTCGCAGTGCTTTAATAAGTTAATTTTGAATTTCATGACTCTTACTTCCTTTCAAATCCTCCTCTAGAACAAAAACACCCGAGCAACAAACTTGTTACACAAGAATGGAATCATCTATTCAATGAAAAATACACTTCTATATCCTCCTTACAATTTAGATAACTTCCTCTCTTCCCCAACGTCTTCACTATACAGAGCACAAAACGATGTTCTTCTATTTCATATTTTATCAAACAAAATGAAAATGCTTTTCTCGCGTATAAGGGTTTCTGGAGAAATAAAGGCCGTTAGGAAAGGAGAACAACAATTTTCCTTTTTCTTCCGCTATTCTTGGCTGTGAATCGCTTGAAATGTTATGACTAACAGGTAGCCCAGTAATTAAATCATGGGTATAACGAAAAAAAATTTTTAAACTATGTGTTGATGATTAAAAATGCTTAGCCATGTTAGAAGGATTTTAAACATGTTGAAATAAGTATGTGCTGTTAAAATACTAACTATAGTTATTCTTTTATTCATTAAAAAGATATTGGATTGTAAAGAGTCTTAAGACTATTAAAATGAATCTAAAAGTTATAAAAAATTCTTCTATTTAATGTAGTTTTTTTTTATATAGTATTAAAATTATTACTTTTTAACAGGTATTTTGTGACAGGTATTGCTTTATTAATATCTTTATGAAATTCAATAAAGTAATAATAAAAAATATATAATTTATGTCAATTTTTTGAAAAATTTATAAAGAGCTTTATACCGCACAAGACTGTATAAATAGTATACACACACACACACACACACACATATATATATATATATATCATCGCTGATTCGCTGATTTAGAAATGAGAATTAGAACTCAACAAAGAATGCAATTTTTAAAATAATTATTATTGAAATAGATAAAATAACATTCAAAATTAATTTTCAATGAAAACAAAAATAAACTTTTTAAAATATTTTTTTTTTTTTTGGTTTGTGAATCTTTTATGTTTACAATATTGCTCTTTTGCTCCATTTATTAAATACTTTTGTTTACAACGTTTCTTGGTTTTTTTTCTGTGTGTGTGCTTGTTTTGTAAAATGTAGTATTAAATGTAGTATTATTTATTATTAAACAAATCTAAACGTGTGTTTTTTGTATACTTAGTTCAAGTTCCTGCATGTAGCATAATATAATAGCTAAGCAATAATATATTAATAGTATAAGAGTTACAATTGATTTCAAAATGTAATGTTAAATAGTGATTTAATTTACTGTCTATTTTTAACACACGAATGAATTTTAATCATCCAAACACAGTAATCATTTTCAAAAATATTTAAGGCAGAATTTGTAATCAGACCAACTTTAAAATTTTATTAGAATTTTTCACTAAATTTTATTAAAATTTTAATGATGTCTATCAAATATAGGCAAACAAATATAAATTTTGCAAACTTTTAAATTTTTAACAATGTTCCTCAAGTTTTTTATTCATTCTTCTATGGAAGATTGTTTTCGTCTTTCTCAAATATTTCTTACAAATCAAATAAAATTCAAGATAGAAAATAAAAATTAGCAAAATAAGTACCTGAAAACACGAGTATCAAAAGAACAAATCAATTCATTTGCTTCATTTGCTTACAAAAATATTTATAAAAAATTAACTTATCTGAACACCATATTAGTGATACTGTATAGTTCCTTTTTCCTGATATACATAATTAAAAAAGTAAATCATAAATTTTTCCATAAAACAAAGAAAAATACATTGAAAAAATAAATCTAAAGTACATTTAAACGAAGAGTATGATAGCGGCCAATCTTTTAGAAACATTACTTCACGTTTTTTAAAACATCTTTAGAAGTTTTGGGAGCACATTCAAATATTTGGCAACATAAAGTTTAACATAAATTACTATTTATTCCCCACAACCAGAATTAAGGCGGGTGTAGGAGGAGGCCAGGCATCCGCAAAAGCTCTGGATATTACACGATTCACGCCAAAGTTAGCACGTTGCAGTTCTTTGGCTTGATGCCCAGTGTGAGGAGTTACTCCATCTTGCATGAAGACAGTGATCTGCAAACATCGCCATTCCTGTAAAGCGGGAATGACTTGTTGTCGAAGGAGTTCACTGTACCGAGCACTCGTGACAGAGCACTTTTTGTGACCATAATGAGTGGGAGTTTCAAAAAAAGGTCCGAGGATAAAATCAGCAGTAAATTCACACCATGCAGTCACATAATCAGAATGCGGTGGTTTTGGGGGCAGGACATTAGGAGGTGGAACACTCCATAATCGGCAATTTTGATTATTCGAAGCTCCATCTAAAGAAAAGCAACTCCTCACATCAGGCGCCAAGTCAAAGAACTACTTCGTGCTAACTTTAGCAAGAATTGTGCAATGTCCTCCTTGTTCACCAGACTTAAATCGCTATAATTTCTGGTTGTGGGGATTCCTGAAAGATCGCGCTTATGGAGGAGGAATTAGGAACTTTACCTGAGTTGAAATCCCGCATTACACACCATGTTGCTGAAATTCCTCGAGAGTTTCTTCGCTCTACCATTGAACACGCTATAATGCGCTTTTAACACGGAATTGATGTCAATGGAGCACACGTCAAGCATATTCTGTACTTGAATAAATTTTAATGGTTCTGACAAATTTTTTGACCTTCTTTTGGCGTCACTTTTTCCCCTGGTGCTCAAAATTGAACTATTTTTATTGCAAAAATCTTTTCCCCATATACCGTATATACTGAGTTTTATCAAAATCCATTAGGTACAATGGGTTCTAGATGGGTCTGAATAGATTCCCTTTAAATAAGCATCCTATATTTAAGACTAATTTTAAATTGCTCCTACTACAAAATAATGATAAATCATTAAAAAACACTCTGTGAAAGCAACTAAAAATTTTCAAAAACCATTCCTCTTGCTTTCAAAGAGCAGAATTAAAGCTATTTCCTTACGCCTCATTAGCTCCCCTGCCCCCAAGGCACATTTCAAAAATTATTTCCATTTATGAACCCCATTTAACTGATTTACTTGAAATTCGGTGATTCTAGAGGTGAACATTGCTAAGAGCCAAATAAATTCGAATTTTAAAATAAATTCCAATCTACTAATGTAACAATTCATTTTGATTTAAATTACCACCGATTTATGCTGCAAGAAATCAAGTTTAAATAGAACGTACTTGCTAAGGTATAAAACGTATTTTCATCATTAGTATTTTCATGAAGTAATCCTTTTTGAATAACGTTTATTAATTAATATGAAATGATGTTTTCTGTAAAGTGAAGCATGAACTTGAACTCCCTCTATAAGATTTTATTAAACCTAAGACAGAATTTGATTGCGAAAAGAATGTTATTGATATAAAATTTTGACACAATGCAAAATTCAAAAATTTTGTTTCAATTTAACTGTTTTTAATTTGATGTAGAATTTTAATTCTTCTGATGATACTTGAATAGCTCTGATGAGTTTACCAGAATTTTAAGATTTTTTTAGTAAATTATATGCATATATATAGATATATATAATATTTTTACGAAAAACATATTTTTGAATCGTGTTTTGACTAAAAATTATGCTCCTTTTTTCAGTTAAAAAGTATTGCTTTTTTTAAAGGTTTTTGAAATACATATTTTTAAAAATTAAGTCAACTTATGTTTATCTTTTATAAAATAATTATTCGAATTATCTAAAACTACATAGGGAAAAAACTTACAAATAAATTATGTTCAAATTGTCGAACATTTTAATTTAAATTGTAAAACATGCAATAAAATGGAAATGAAATCTACTGGCTTATGAATATTTTAAAGCATATTTAATATTATAACATTTTTATATTTTTACATTTTTATATTATTTAAACTGTAGGTCCCGGTCTAAGACGATCGTTGAGCGTTGTGGCGAGGGACATATTAAAAAAATACGGAAAAGGAACTGTTTCTATATAGTGATTAGGGGATCATAGTCCTCGTTGCTTCGCATCCCCATATATCTCTTCAATTTAACTTAATATTAATAAAGTAATGGAAACGGCAGTGTCCTTAAATTGTTAACATAAACATTTATAACCTTAATTTTTATTAAAGATTTCGGACAAAATACGTTTTGGATGAAAAGCCAAAATTATAATGTTTTTAAAAATTTTACTTTTTATGTCTGCCGAAAAATTTTTTAAATTCTATAAATTTTGCATATTTTTAAACATTGGATTATTTTTCTTCTATCGCATTTAACTCTTCTAATACAGCATTGATAATATAGTAACAAAGTACTAAATATGCATTTAATTGATAAGTAATTTTTTCAATATAGCAGAAATGGTAATTGTTCTAACAACATGCCATTTTCGAACTTTTTGCTGATTTTTGCTGAACGATTTTTTTGTAAAATTTATTTCTTATTAATAAGCATGAATTTCTTTTGCAATCTGTTATATTTTATTCAGAATTTTAACTTAATTACACGCTTTTGCGTCCTTTCTTCATGTATTTATTGTTTTCACTTTTAGAAAATATATGCCATAATAATGAATATTTATTGTTGCAGTTTTCTTAGGAATATTAATACTTCTAACATAATTTCTTCGAAGTTTTGAAACGAACACCTATAACCACAAAAGTAAGCAAGCATTTATGCAAACATAGTATACGACTATCTCTTTAAAAACCTTACCGTCAATAATTTCAAAACAGGGTTTATACATTTTATAGTAATGCTCTACACATAAATTATTACAATATAAAAGATTTTTTTTTTCTCTAAATAAACTGAATTCTTCAAAAAAACGTAAAAATTTTATATAAAAAAAATTTAACTGGTTTTTAAAAGTTTTCAAATACTGTTCAAGTCTATAATAAGAATTATTTAAAAAAGCAAGTTTTTCAAGACAGTTTTAGACATATGTGTCATAAATATGTAAATACGGTACGTATTCCGTATAAATTATATAAAAGTACACATTTTAAAAATTATAGTTATCGGCAAAAATTGTTTAGCTCATCCAAAAGTAACTGAAATACTTGCATTTTCAGATATATCAATGTACAAAAATGGATTTTTCCATATGAAAGCAGTGTAATTAAAGTGACATATTAGATTCTAGCAATGGATGAAGATAAAAATGTTGCAACATAAAATGAGCAAAAACAGTAAACATTGATCAGAGTGATTTGTTGCCAAAGCAACACAAATTAAGAAATTTTTTTTCTCCATGTTTAGATCACTTCTGACTGGAACTTCGAGGTACGTATACGGTAGTTTGAATCTTAGAAAAATTAAGTAATTATTTTAAAAATTAGAATTTATTTTAAGTAGTCTAATTTCGAATTATTTTTTTTAGTAAGATTTGTCAGTAAAGAATTTATTTCAAGTCAAATATTGTTCATAATTAATTCTATCTGATTTTTTTAAAAACTTATTACATTTTTTTTTATCTTTGTCATATTTTGGTATCTTTTTTTATCCATTATATATCTTTTATCTTATTTTTTTTTATCTTTTTAGGTTTTTTATTTTTATATTTATCTTTGATAGAAATTAAAAAATATAAGTAGAAATAACTAGAAGTAGGTCTAAATGATAAACAAATACCTTATTAAAAATTATGATTTTAAGTTGTATTTTACTGAAAATTTATTTACCTGAAAGCATAACATGAAAAAAAAAAAAGAAACATTTTAGGCACATAATCAGTCTCAGTTTCATATAGTTTGTATAATTTATCTTTGAATTTTGCCTCCACCAAAATTGCTTATATTTTATCTTAATTGAAAATATGTACAAAATTAAATATATATAAAAAAAAAACATTATTCCAGAAAATAAATAAAATAAATACCTAAAAATTTCAACTTTAAAAATGTTAAAAAGTTAATGCACCGCACGTTTATTTTAATCTGATTTAGGGAAGGATAATTATAATTTAAGCTGCTTTTCAATGCGGCACTATTGGGGAAACAAAATTTTAGAATCTTAAAATATATTCATTTCATACAAACAGTCAAACTCTTGCAATGATGCAAATTAGAAAATAAATACAACAGTTTTCAAGGCTAAATATTTTCATAACATTTTTGTGAAAATCAATGGTTAACATAGACAAAACATCATCCAATATCTTTTATGCAATTTTTTAAGGAAGGTGAAAATTATTTTTGTTGGTCAAACGTAATTCATGAATAGGCAGCATAAAACAAATACGAAAATGTGTGTATCCTTTCAATATTGGATTTATTTAACATTTTATTTTAATAATAAATATTAAATAATTTTTTTGGTATTTTTTGCAGTGAAACTGACAGAATTGTTAATAGAATAAACATCAATTAAGTAAGAATACTCATATATTTATAATCTAATTGAAATGCATTGTATGTTATATTTAAATTGGCTTTTTTCAAATAATATATATACACCGAAAAATTATCTTAGCCTATAATAAAATAATAAATAAAATAAATCTAACAATTTCGATTAAGTATGTGATTCAATAAATAATGTTTTTGCTAAAGCATCGTATTCCATATTTTTATTAAATTATATCGTCATTTGATCTACAAATGTTTGGTTCATGTATTATATTATCTTTACTCACTTGAAGCGTTTTCAAAATTTTAAGTTTGTGCAGGCTGAAGAAATTAGTAGAAATTTATTAAAATAGGATTGGGCTTAAATATTTTTTATGCTAAATTTTTTGTTTATTTATTCAAATCTATATTGATGTATTCATAGACATTATAACCTTCGTGTTTTATTAAATAATAATAATTAAATTGTTCATAGAGCATTTCGAGTACTAAGTTAAAAAAATCCTTTTTCTTAAAACAGAAAAGCAACTTATATATTTCACTACTAAGAAATATTAAACATTGCTTAATCTCTAAAAAAACTGGCACTACATTATTACATTTTTTCAAACCACTAAAAAATTTGCATTTGGACTTTTATTTATTAAAAGCAATAATAAATTAACTTCATTTGTGGATTTAAAATTAATTAATTATTTGGCCTTAATTTTATAATATAAATATTATATGTTTTAAAATATAATTAAATCATAAATTTCTAATGTATTCTTTTGGTATTAATTTATTTAAACAATAATTTTTCAAACATATAATTAATTTTTAAGCATGCATTGATAAATTATATTTTATAAGTATAAAATATGAAACCATATCATAAAATACATTTTAATTTATAAATATATTTTTGTAGCACAAAATTTTATAAATTACAGTAATAGACATATCCTCTGTCAATCGACATATATAAATGATAATTTAATGATAATGATTATGAATCTTAATTTAATGGTTATTAATAATAATGATAATTTTTCACAAATAATTTTATAAATAATTTTTTAATTTAAAATGAAAATTAGTCTTATTACTAATTCTGTTCAAATTTAGTGCATTTTTAAATAATGCTTTTGTTGCAGGTTGTTGCTCTTGCAAATGAGAAGAATTTTAATATGGTGAGTTCCAGCACAAAATTGAAAAATGGACGAATAGAAGTAGAGATGAATTTCTGTCAATTTTGACCATCATTATTTATTAAGACAAATTTGTAAGCACATTAAAGAAATAAAATTTTATTACTGAGAAAAATGACTTTTCTTCTTTATCCAATAGTTCATGCACGAAAAATGTAGTTTTTAGCAGAAATAAGATAAGTAAATTAGAAACTTATTACAATTCTCAATACCACACAGTTAAGAGAAAATTCTATAACAACTTTAGCACACACTTAACTTTTTTAACTTTTGAATTTTTTGACTTCGAATATAGTCAGTTTTTAAATTATATTTTGTTGTAAAGTCAAAACTCATTCTAATAATAATTTTTCAGTAATGATTAAGTGTTTTGTGGCTGAAAATTTATTTCACAATTCATTATACTTTCTTTAAAATTAAGAAACAGTATATTAAAAAGAAATCCATTTTTTACAAGACGGAAATTATTACGATTCCAACACTGGCTCCTCTAAATACAGGAATGCCTCATAATACACTTAAAATATGAATTGATCAAAGAGAAATGTCCAATAAAACCATTTCGCTATCAATACAATAATTTCTTCTAATTGACAGTGCATTAACTAAAATAAGGGTTGCTTAGGAATTTTCTTATTCAATTCAATAATAGAATAAATAAATATTTTTTTATATGGAACTAAGAGAAAAAAAACTATATCGATCTTCTTAATACAGCTGAAAGAATTTAAAAGAATTAAAGAAAAGTTCATGGTTTTTAAATTTTTGAAAAGGAATTTGTTATTCAATGCAAAGTATATTTAAATGGAAAACAAATACATAATAATAATTTACGAAAAACTTCATAAAAATACCAATTTTAAATATTTTTCAAAAACAATTAAAAATAAATTTAAAAATAAGTAGGCAATTGTAAAATGAGAAAAATTTCAATATACTTTTATTTTCTGAAAAATTAACACCAGATAATAAATGCAAGTGACTCTTCTTATACAAAAACTATACATTTTATTTTCCCAATAATTATAAAAACTGTCTTTATAATGTTTTTCCATGATGTAATCTGTCATTTTCAAACAAGAAAATTGCAATTTTAAACGTCTAAGGGAGTTCCACGTATACCTTCCTAAACCGGAAATTGGCTATTAAATAAGAATGTAGACACAGAGTGACGCTGAAGGTGGGTGGCTTGAAGGGGTGAGTTTTCCCGGTAAGTCGCGCTGTCATAGGATTTGGTATTTGGAGAGAATCACTAATTACTACAAGCGAATTGCTCGAAGACTTGATTAATTTGTAGTGTGAGGGAGAAGGGATTAAAGTAGAGGCGAAAATAAGTCGGATTCTTTTCAATAGTCGTCATAGCAAAAATGCTTGCTCGTGATTCATTGTAAGTTGCTTCTGTACACGTGCAACAAACATCTTCCTATACGCTAGTTTTTGCTGAATGAAATTAAGAATGTTTTCCTTGTAGGGCTCAGTGAAGTTACTATACTTTAAACATAAGAATGAAGGTATTTCTTTGGATAGCATATATTCATGCATAACAACTGTAAGGAAATTAACAGAACAACTGGGCAATAAACATATTGCATTCAAGTAAGAACATAAGGGGCGAATTTAAAAAAAAAATACTTATTCAGTTATAATTCAAGATTTCTAAAAGCTAGACGTATAATAAGGCAAAACAAAGTACCCACATATCACATAATACAACAGAAAATAAATGACTAAAAGATAAAGTAAACAAAATACATGTTGAAGTCTTAAGTCTTAAATAACGATAAGAAATAGACAAAAGGGCCGAATTAATTCCCAACAGGAGAAACTCTGTATTGATTGTAACACAATGTGTGTAATTATTATTTATAATTTTTGTTTACAATAAACAGAATCTTTACATCTAAACCCAAGTAATTTCACAATGCACTCATCAATATCTGTTAATTGTTACCATTAGTTCGGTATGATTGTCTAATTCAGAAGCTTTATTTAAGGTACGTGAATGACTTAATTATATTCAACCATTTACATTTTTAAAAAACGTAACATGATATTTATCTAATAGAGCTGATTTGAAAAAGACTAATACCAACTCTTGATATCAATGTGAACATCCAAAACTTTCCACAAATCACGATTTTTGACAAAAGTAAAGAATTCCACTTTACCATAAAGGGACTTAAACCCTGGTATTTCAATATCAGCATCAAAATGCATCAAAATTAATCATTTGATCAGAACTATTTCCATCTGTAATAATACTCTTTTAAAGGACAATACAGAAAGGTATTTCAGAATCCCCTTTAAAGAAAGTGCCCCGAAAACATTTCTAGATTATTAATTTTTTTTGATTTTTTGATTTTTTCACCCTTATTATAGTTAAGAATTTTAACAGTAGTTTACAGTTTCCACAAACACTTTATATTTTGAACTTTTTCCCATATTTCTTCTAAGAAATTGCAAACTGAATGTGATGACTTTTGGGTTTATGTATATCGAATGTTTATTCAAGTTATATGTACATGTCATATATTCAATATTAATGTTATATATTCATGTGATGCTATTTGATTGTGTTAGAAGGAAGCTCATGAAAATTGCGGGACGCGAACATTGATGTTTATAATTCATTTCTTTTCTTTCCCTTTACATTTTTTCATTGATATGCTGTGTTCTACTGTATACATGATGTATTTAATTTGAAGCTGTAGCCGACTTCTTAATTCGACATTCCATGAAAATCTATTCGTATGCTATGAGGTGATCAGCTGCATAATACGTTTATATATTTTTCATTGAAGAAAACATCCCAGCATTTTTCTATTAACAAAATAAATTTTAATAAAATGAAAAAAAATCGGAATTAAAAATTAAAAAGAAAAAAATATGTGAAATAAAATAAATGCGTAAAAAAATGAAAAATAAAAATAAATAAATTAATTTTCAAAAATAAATTTTGTGTAATTAAAAAAATAGAAAATATAAAAAAAATAAGTCATGTTAAAATAAATAAAACATAGTTCTCAAAAAATAAATTAAAAACGAATAAATTCCTTTAACAACAACTTCAACAACAAAAATAAAATGAAATAAAATAAAACAAACATAAAAGGATAAAAGAAAGATCATCTACAGAAATATTTATTTGTCAAGTAAAAGATATTTGTAAGAGGAACAATAAATTAAAAAATAATTAAATAAATTTTTTATAACATTAATTTTGTAAAATAAACTAATTAAAAAATTAAACAAAAACAAAAACAATTGAAAAATGTATTACTTAAAAAAACTCTTCTTATAAGACAATATTCTGATATTGCCACAGGCAAAAAATTTCACGAAAAAAAAAATCTTCAACTCCCCCCACCTCCGCTAAGATGAACCTTCATCTACCTGAATTACAATATTATATATATATATATATATATACTACTGGACGCAAAAAGTAAGAACAATTTTTTTTTTCAAAAATACTTTATTTATTCTTCCAAATTTATTTCAACGCCTTCAAAGTAATCCCCTCCTCACATAATGCACTTATGCCAACTTTTTTTCCGATCCTCAATGCATGCTAAAAAGTCATAGGCAAGGATAGCCTTCAAGCTCTTCAATCGACTCAAAACGGTGTTCCCGGAGTAGTCTTTTAAGTTTAGGGAAAAGCCAGAAGTGGCATGGTGTGAATACTCTGGTTGTTGAACTATATGGGCTTAATTTTTAGCGAAAAAAACATGAAGAATCAATGCAGTGTGAGCTGGCGCATTCAGTGCTTTCGGCACCAATCGAGATTGATACCCAAAATGGAATTGACCGATCCTTTTGAAATTCCAACATCATCAGCAAGGCCTCTAATTACAAATCGACTGTTTGCAGGCACCAAATCTTTAATATTTTTTACGTGAGCTTCGTCGGTTGAGGTTGATGGTCGATCAGGTGACTCTTCGTCTTCAACGCGTCCTCTGCCTTCTTTGAACTGTTTATACCCCTTGTAAACATTTCTTTCCGATACAGGTATGCCTTCTGCGACATTCTATACGTTTCCGCAAACAAAATTGTGTGCAAGTTCTTTGCTCAATTAATTCAGACATTTCAAAAGTCGACGGAATCAGTTTTAGCATCTCACAAAGTCAAACTTAACTCAAACACAAATGAATATTTTGACGTCACATTTGCCACAGATGTTAAGGACAGTGAAAGCAACCTAAAAAAAGGGGAAAAAATTGAAATTCCATAAGCAGCGGAAATTTTAAATTGAAAATTGGTCTTACTTTTTGGACATAGTAGCATATACATATATGTGCATATGTATGAATGTGTGCGTATGCTTGCGTATAAATGTTTGCATGTTCTTATGTATACATCTATGTAAGTTTGAATGTATAATGCACATACATAATGTGCATGATATATATTCGTGTTATCATTCACCCTTCATGAAAATTTCTTGCATAATACATACCAAAATAAAAATTCAGAATTTTAAAAATAAAAGAAGTTCTATTTAAAAATGTAACTAGATTTTTACAATTTTTTTGATATATTTAATTAATTTTTATATCTTTAAACATATGAATAACGATCCTAAACATATGAATAACGATATTAAATTACAGAAAGAGAATGTTATTGCAAAATATTTTTTGTACCTCCAAGTTCTTTCGAGTATTAGTCATTAAATATTTTAGCTTGTTTATTATATTTCCCATTGCAGAAATATTTAAATAATGTTTGCTAATATCCACTTATTTTCATCAGTTTTATTGCAATTTTTAAGGAGTAATTATTTAGAAAAAAAAGTCTTCTTTTATTGTTATATCTACTCTTGCTGGAATTTGGTTCACATTGGAATTGGTTTAAACATGCGTAGCTCTCTCAATGCACTTAACTCTTTAATAACAATTTTTAAACAATTGCCAAGGAATTTGTCTATAGAATTCGACAGCAAAAATCCAATGTATTCACTTAATTGCAGGATAGCAGATTTAAGATAGATAGCAAATTTAAGCAGATTGGAAATTTTACTTTTCATTTCATTTTCTGTTCATACTTTTTATTAGGCATTTTAGATTTAAATTGGATATTATAATTAAAATACTATAGTTGTGAAATATTAAAATGACATCAATCTACAAATTAAAGTCGAGAGAAATTGTATTATCTGCGCTTTATTTTCAGGTTTCAATAAATAAATTTGGTATTATTACGTAGAACATATTTCTCGAAAAACAATACCTAAATTATCATGTTGCATTCTTTCACTATTAAACTGACCCTCAAAAAATCAATATACCAGTATTGCACGGAAGAAATGCGAAACCAATTTGGCACTAATGGAGTGAATCCGAGACTTTTTGCTTTTTTTTTTTTTTTTTTGCCTCGATAAATTTTTGCTGCCCTCTTCATTTGCAAGGGTTTTATTGAAATGCATTCCACCCGATGCAATCTTTTCCCAATTAAACATCTCCTCTCCTGGCAAGAGATGGTGGGGAATCGGCGTTTCTTTTTTACTTTTTTCATTCTTTTCTCCATTAACTTTTCTTCTCTAACTGTTGCTTAGAGTTTCTGGTTTTTAATTCCTTCAAATATTAAAAGTAATTCATGTGTTTTTTGTATAAGAAAGTTATATTTTGAAGTTTATTTTGTTGGCAAATGGTCATGATTGTTATATTTCTTCCAAACAATATAAATTGTGCAAACTTTTATGTATAAAATAATGCGTCAGTTATTATTTTTAAGTGGCTTTTGTAATTTTAAAAAGAAAGCAATCAATCCATGTTTTATTAATACAATTTAAAATATGCAAGATTATAATAACGAATTTAAAATTAATACGAAAAAAAACACTAAAATAAGAAAATTTTAAATTTTATAGGAATATATATATATATATACTAGAAGACCCGGCCACGCGTTGCTGTGGCTTTCTTGAATTTCGTTCAATTATTAGATACTATAATTGGTATTGTTATCGTTTGCTGTCGTGGTTTGATTTGTTGAAATGAGGTCCCTCTCAGCACGTCTACGTCGTACCTCACGCCTACGGGTATTGTTGAGGTTAGATTTTTTTGGTGGCATTTTACTAAAGATGATAATTGAAAAAATACAATACAATTAAAATAAAATCGAGATATAATAATAAATGACTTAAAAAAAAATTCACAATAAAATGTAAACGATTGTTTAAGGTACACGAACACGTTCGAATGAATTTTTTTATCTTTGTACACATTTTTGGATTGAATGTATCTAAAAACTAATGATTTCACATAAAAAAATTTCATTATTATTATTATTTTTTTTATTTTT
Source organism: Caerostris darwini (assembly GCA_021605075.1). NCBI lineage: Eukaryota > Metazoa > Arthropoda > Arachnida > Araneae > Araneidae > Caerostris > Caerostris darwini. The sequence goes on from BPLQ01002103.1 coordinate 119,545, forward strand.
ATAAGCTAAAATAAGGGTAAAAATGGCCAAAACTTGATACTGTTACAAAACATGATAACTCAAAATCAAATCAATATTTTTTAAATTTCTAAGTTTGTATTTGTTTGTACTAACATATTACAGGGAATGGATCTCTGGTAAATTTATATCTTTATTATTTTGTGCTAGTTTAAATGCTGTCGACACAAAATTCTTTCAAAATTTGCATGTAATTCCAAGCTTAACAATTAAAATAAAAAATATTTATGTAGCTATAATCATTTCAGAGTTTTATTACCTGTAAACATTTATGAAAAACATAAATACAAAGTTTTGTAACATTTGGATCAAAATTACTTGTGTTATGGTGCTTCACATGAAAACAAAAAGCATAAAAATTCATTCTGAGAAAAAGCTAAAAACAACTTTTAATTGGAGATATTACTTTTAAAAATGTTGTAAATATATTAAAATGCCATTGAATTATCAAGTTCATAGTCTTATTTATTAAAAAATATAGTTTTATTTTTCCTTAAAGCTCCAAATATTTTCTGAGCTTTGTTTTGAAAAAGTTAAAATTTGCTCGACAAAATTTTTTTTTTACAACTTCCTCCTACTTGCAAAGGCTTTTTAATAATAAATGACCTGGATTTAAAATATTTAGCCCTTTTTCAAGTGTTTTGATTAAATACATTCAAAACCTTTGAATTTCACATAAAAATATCAACTTTAACTATTTTTTATACAATTTATTCTTTAAATTATGGATAAACATTGCAAAAATGTAATATTGTTGCAAAACTTGATAATTCAAAAATAAATAAAACATGAATAGTTTTTTCCTTTCCAAATATTTTTATGCTGGGAATATCCTTATGTAGGTAATATACTGTTTTCAAATTTATATCTTAATTATTTATACATTTTTGTATGCTTAAAGTTTGTCGACACAAACTTTTTTTTACATATTTACAAAAATTCTTAGTTTAAAAACTGAAATAAAAATAATTTATGAATTTAGGTTAATTTCCATGTTCTATTCCTTTCATACATTTAAAGAAAACTTTTACATGAAGTTTAAAAGCATTTAAATAAAAATATATGGGTATTATGATGTTTTAAAGGAACACAAAATGCATAAAAATTCAAATAAGAAATAATTAAAACCAACTTCTAAATGTAAATAAAAACAAATGTACATACATAAAAATGTTATTGAGCTTTAAATTCTCCTTTATTAATATAAAAACTTATTTATTTGTTTTGCTTTCTTTAAATAACTTCCAATTTTAAAGTACCATTTATCAATTTTTCTTCCACAATATTCAAATCACTCAAATTCTTTGTTTTTCTAATAACAAAAGTTTTTTAAAAAAAAAATGTCCTTGATTTTCAACTTGCAACTATTATGATACATTTTATAAAATTTTAATGTTATAATTATATCAAATAATTGCAGAGTTTACTTCATTTTGACACTTATCAAAAAAATGCTTAAAATTCATCATATTTCTTTAAAATTATTTACAAAAATTCTTAGTTTAAAAACTGAAATAAAAATATTTATGAATTTAGGTTAATTTCCATGTTCTATTCCTTTCATACATTTAAAGGCAACTTTTACATGAAGTTTCAAAGCATTTAAATAAAAATATATGGATATTATGATGTTTTAAAGGAACACAAAATGTATAAAAATTCAAATAAGAAATAATTAAAACCAACTTCTAAATGTAAATAAAAACAAATGTACA
>BPLQ01002103.1:121287-132023 GCA_021605075.1 Caerostris darwini
TTTGTTTTGCTTTCTTTAAATAACTTCCAATTTAAAAGTACCATTTATCAATTTTTCTACGACAATATTCAAATCACTCAAATTCTTTGTTTTTCAAATAAAAAAAGTTTTTGAAAAAAAAAAATGTCCTTGATTTTCAACTTGCTACTATTATAATACCTTTTATAAAATTTTAATGTTATCATTATATCAAATAATTGCAGAGTTTACTTCATTTTGACACTTTTCAAAAAATGCTTAAAATTCATCATATTTCTTTAAATTTACAAAAATTCTTAGTTTAAAAACTGAAATAAAAATTGAGCTTTAAGTTCTCCTTTATTAGTATAAAAGCTTATTTATTTGTTTTGCTTTCTTTAAATAACTTCCAATTTAAAAGTACCATTTATCAATTTTTCTTCGACAATATTCAAATCACTCAAATTTATAACTCAAATTCTTTGTTTTTCAAATAACAAAAGTTTTTGAAAAAAAAAAATGTCCTTGATTTTCAACTTGCAACTATTATAATACCTTTTATAAAATTTTAATGTTATCATTATATCAAATAATAGCAGAGTTTACTTCATTTTGGCACTTTTCAAAAAATGCTTAAAATTCATCATATTTCTTTAAAATTATTTACAAAAATTCTTAGCTTAAAAACTAAAATAAAAATAATCTATGAATTTAGGTTAATTTCCATGTTCTATTCCTTTCATACATTTAAAGAAAACTTTTACATGAAGTTTCAAAGCATTTAAATAAAAATATATGGGTATTATGGTTTTAAAGGAACACAAAATGCATAAAAATTCAAATAAGAAATAATTAAAACCTACTGCTAAATGTAAATTAAAACAAATGTACTGACATAAAAATGTTATTGAGCTTTAAATTCTCCTTTATTAATATAAAAACTTATTTATTTGTTTTGCTTTCTTTAAATAACTTCCAATTTAAAAGTACCATTTATTTCATTTTGATACTTTTCAAAAAATGCTTAAAATTCATCAGATTAATATTATCAATATATTATATTATCTTGCAGATCACATTTCTTTTTAGAATTCTTAATCAAATAAAACACATGTTGACAAACTTTAAGCATAGAAAAGTTCAATGTTTTCATTCACAACTTTTCATTCCATATATTTTATTCCAATTCCAATTCAAACTTAGAAAATAAAAAAAATATTGATAATCAAATCAGGTAATACTTGCATACATTTGATTTATTTCGTATAGAAATAATATAAATTTCATACATTATAATTTTCACAACATTTAAAGTAGTACATAAAACAATAATATTCAGAACATGAAAATTTTACGGTTATGTAGTACAGGCATCGAGACACGGCGCCATCTAAAAATAGTCATTATATTGTTCGAAAAAAAAAACCGCTACACTGTTGCCACTACATTGGTCTGCCAAAGAAATTTTAAAAAATATTTAGGGGTGGACCCCCCTTATCACTTAGGGGTTTAAAAAATAGATTACGACCGATTCGCAGACCTAACAAACATGCACAAAAATTTTCATAAGAATCGGTCGAGCCGTTTCGGAGGAGTTTGGCAACAAACACTGTGACACGAGAATTTTATATATTAGATATATATATAATTGAAAACATACTTGAATTTAAAACCTTTCTTTTTCAACATGTCTTCCTCAAAAACAGTACAGTAATAGACATATACATTCTTCAAAATCACTAGATTTTAAATTTCAGTACTCCCATATCTTTAATATAAATTTGATATTTTTTTATTAAATACAGAAACAACACAATAAATAGCGGCTACTGCGACGTTAGGTCTTAGTTCAAAGTTCTGAGTTCTAGAAACAAAAATAACTTCTTTTAAAAGAAAGATTTATGCATACATTTTTTATGGAGTTTTCCATTACACTACTAAAAAATACCATATTTGTTTATTTATGCAATTAATATTATTGAATCTTGCCTGTTGCTTATTTGATACTTTCTAAAACGAAAAAATGAAGAGCATATTTAAAAAATCAATTTCAATCGTTATATGTTATAAAATTAGAGGTGCAGAAAAAAGTTATTTTGTTTTGATTGTGAAATTTATAAAAAAAAAACAAGTACAATTATATACTCATTTTAAAAGTGCGAACTCTCCCCAGTAGGTTTGGTAGTACCAGAAACTAAAATAAATAGGTATTGTACTGCTAATTACTTATTAAAAAGCATAAAAAATATTTAAAAATTTCTTTTGGACTTGTCTAAAATAATTTTGTCATTAATTTTAAAGATAAATTTTCAGTTGATTTGTACTTCTTTTTATAAATTTTAATTGTGTTATTCTCCAAAATTACGGAGATTCCAAAATATCAAAATAAGAGAAATTCAATTATTCTTTCAATTTAATCAAGATTTTAAAAAGAGTATGTTTGCTCTTAAAATTCTATTTTCTGATGCAAAAGTAAGCTTTAATACTTTTCTCATTTTTTTTAAATATCTAATAAAAATTTACTGAAATGCATTTCTTTAAATCATTATTTTCTGAAATTATTTACATTTAATTTATTATTTACATTTAAACTCAGAACAGAATAGAATGAGCAATAAAATTGTTATCTAATTATAGATATTGGAAGATATCGCTTAAACTAAACAAACAACAAAGCATAATGATTGACATTCCGACAAACGCAAAAATCATTATGAGAAGAAGTAACGCATGATCATATTAAAATGAAATTTGGCGGAAGAAAAAGAGAGAGAATTTCCTTTTCACAGCAAGATTAGAACTCTTCTTTTTTTAAATCTTAAGGCTATTGGATTCACGAATCCGAAAAAAATCTATTTTCACCCCATTTTGGTGCTGGAAATTACCACTGATAATTTTCTTAACTATTAAAACAATAACCAAGGTTCTTTACAATCTTTCCCAATTTTACTCCAATAGTTGTTTCTATTAATTTGCATAATATTATTTATTGTGATTCACAAATCAAAGCAAAATGCTCAGAATTTTTCACAAAAACATTTAGTTAAAAAATAATCATTCATTTTATGATGTTTCGTGTATCGGGCTTAATGTTGCCTAGTATATTTTAATACTCATAAAGTTTCCACGAATTTCAGATAGTTGTATTGTAGCAATGCATTAAGTATATCTTCTAAAATCGTTACTTCTAAATTTCAATATTTTTGCGATTATTTTAAAGCAATTTTAATATTTTATTATTGTATTACTCGTAATAACCGAAATAGATTGTTTTAACCCAGATTTTTTAGTAACATACCAAATGAAACTTTTTTTTTTAATTTCAATTATTTTCTTAATGCTTCATAATTCAGCCAGTAATAAAAATTTATTTGTCTATATTTTTAGAAATTTTTTATAACAGTTTTAATTTTAATTTAAGAAAAATATGATGTTTTATAAAAATAATTTTAACATTTTAATATTAATTCTATAATTATTAGGATAATATATTATTACTAAAAAATTATATTGTAAAAAATATATAAAAAATATATATAAATATTGTATTAATAGGAAAAAGTTTTCACTATTAGGATATGTTAGAATATAATTATTAGGACATTAATTATTGTATTAATTATTAGAATATAGCAATTTAAAATTATTTATTGATTTAATTTTGAAATTATTTACCGATTTAATTTAATGCCAGAACTACGAAAAATATTCTGGATACATCCATTTTTAAATTATAATGCAAAATATGTATATTTAACATTTAACTTTTACAAAACACCTTATTTAAAATGTTATTTTTTAAGCTACAATTTTCATATTTTTATTCCATGTAGTATAAAAAAATTATCATTTTGAAGATGATTTGTTTTATTGAAACATATAATAGATCCTTAATAGTTTATTTCAAAATTGCTTAAAATTTTTGGTTAAATGAACTAATTTAAGAAGGTCTTCAAATTTTAGAATGGTTGATTAAGAGTTACTTAAGTTTTTCTATGTACTAAGGTCTTTTATTCCGATGGTTGGTTGTTCAAATCTGAAAATAAAATTAAAATTTTCCAAAACATTTTTTACAGTAATTAAGAAGTATACATATCTTAAAAGTTTAATTGCTTTTGAGAAGATAATACATGCATATATATTTGAAATATTATCAAAAAATGATCGGGATAAAAATTTCCTTCATTAGAAGGACACTGAATATTAAATTGTGAAATTGTACTATTGATATAGTTTTATGAAGAAACAGATAAGTCTATGAATTCAAAATGGTATATCGTAATAAGTATGTACATTGAATGAAAAGATCCAAATTCGTGCGATCGATTTCAAAATTATGTCTTCAAAGTTTTAGGAGTTATTTAAATGTCAATCAAAGATGATAGAACTCAAAAGTTAACTCCACGTTCTATTAAATATGGTGGGTAATTCAACTAATTAAATAACTGCAATTTCAAGGAACTCATTTTATTTTATAAATATTAACCAAAGAAATAATTGATTTTATTATCCTGGTAGTAGAGAATGAAATGAGCCAACATTTTGTTTTAAATAAGTAATTTTCGAAATCAGTTGCATACATTGAAGCATTAAATTGGGTATTCAAATTAATTTTTCTCCGCATTCATATATGCTGCAATTTGCAATTTTGTGTTAACGTTATGTATTTTAATCTATGCAATTATTGAAAATGCATATCAAATTAAAATTAAGATTCCTTGTCGAATGTTAGAACAACAAACAAACAAACAAACAAAAACATAAATAACTTTCTATCATATTCATTTTCGTCCTTATACTATTTTTTCCTACGTCAGAGTGGAGGACATATCGGCCATGTCATTCGTATAATAACATGACTGTAAAAATTTTTGAAATTAATTTTATTGAAGTTATATGCTGGTAATTATACTTATATTTTTTATTTATAGTAATATAACAATGAATGCAATTACAGCTAAAAGGCCCGTTTTCCACTAAGGGAAACATTATATGATTTTTTTAACTCTTTTATTCTAAATGATTTACGTTTTTTCAGATTGAAGAGCCCCTCATATTTATCTTGGAATCTTAAAACTTTTATATTTCTTTTTATGTGAGCATAAAACTGTGAATTAAATTGTCGATAGAACATTAGTTACTTTTTTTTCCAAGAAAACAAGAAAAATTAGATAGGCGTTTTCTTTTTTCTCCAGATATCTAAGCAAAATAGATGTTTTTAATCTAAATTGAATCACATTAAGAAATCAATGGGAAGTCATAAGTAGAATATTTTAATGAATCTAGAAAAAGTAATAAATATTGATAATTCAAGAAGTAGTAGATATTTTGAAAAACTGAAATTAATAAATAAATGAATAAGAAATATGTTATTTAAAAAGTTCTTATTTTTTTAAACATGTGTTTCAATGCATAAGTTAAACATAATACTGTTATACTTATAATAAAAAAAGTTAGTACATAGTGTTATAGGGATATTGATTCTTCTAAAATAAATTTTTTGCTTTTGTAATGAAAAGTAGTTTAGTTAACATCATTACTTTTCATTTTTTCCAATTAATTGATATTTTTTTTGTAGCTATCATTAATAAATTTTTTTAAAGTTACATCTCAATAAATATTTTTTTGAGTATCCTCCAATTCGGTAGTTGTTCTATGGTTTATTTTATTAATTTATTATTATTAACATAATTTTTATTGAAAAAATTTATTCTATTCATTAATTACGTAATATTCTGTTTATAACCAAAAGATAATTTTGCAAGTTCAAAAGTTTCGCTTTCCGGAGGGTATTACTTTGAAGCGATGGAATAAATTTGGAAGAATAAATAAAAAGTTTTTGAAAAAAAAAATTGCTCTTACTTTTTGGGCACAATAGTATATTTGAACAAAAAAAAGTACTTTTTTTTAACAGAATTACCCTTACAAATAAGCAGGCAACCCTTTGACAGAGATAGTTGTTTAATGCATAAAATGGTTACAAAAATGGTCTTAATTTCATTCTTTTGAATGGACTTGAATTATTATTGCATGTCCTTCATGCAATTATTTATCGTGTGTATTAGTTAATGCATATATCTGATCGAATTTCATTCAAACTAAAGGTTCTTTTCGCCTTTGAAGACATTTTCCTTTAAATTTGAGTAGTAAGAATAAAGATAAATATCTATATTTATATTGAGAAGTATTTCGTATACCAAAACTTAAAAACAAGGTTTAAATATTTAACTCATGCTCTTAATATAAAAGAATATATGTTCTTGTAAATTAAAATTTTAATAATATATAATTATATACAATTATTCCTAGTTGAAAAAAATGTGATACTTAAAAAAAAAGAACAATTATTTATAGCTTTTTACGCATATCTTTCAACATAGGAATAAAAAATAATAAAAATCAGTAAAAATGACGTGTGCATAAGGGAATTAAATTCCCCTATAAATTATTTGTCTTCACTACAGTACGCTAAAATAAATTTCAATACTTAAAATAGATTTTAATCTATTGTATAGCCTTCTGATCTAGTCAATGAACTAAAAATAATAGGAAGACACTAATATAAAAATTGTCTTAACATAAGATTGATATGACAGTGCATTAATATGATGATAATATATTAATACGGCAATATAATTCCCTCCTGTAATTCGGAACTAATCTCTCTGCTGTGACCAGCATCAAAGCCCCCTTTATTGCATGTGTTCCTGACTGCAATCAAACTGTTTACTCAGATCTCCTTTAAATTGCCGTCAGCATGACTGCTAACGTGACGAACACCCTGCCCCTTTAAACAAATAGTGTCTCCTATTGAATACACAGATCCTTTCATAGGATCCCCCAACACTTCATGAATAAGGAGGTTAAGTGTCCCACTTATACAGGTTTTCCGAATCATTTGAGTTAAAGGGATTGCAGCACTTTAATTTCGAACGCCGTCGGATGATTCGAATATTATCTGCCGAGTTAGGCATGAGACAAAGTATTCTTTGTGATTTTAGTTCTCGTTTTTCATTCAGTTCATTTTTTTTTTTTTTTTTTGCAGTCCCATCTTTATGAAATGTTTAACTTGGTTAATTAAATGCTGTTTTTCTAAGACAGTTCAGTTGCATTTCTACTCATAAAAATATACATTAATTGAAAAAAAAATATTAAATCCTCCTTCGCCTTTTTTTTTTTTCATTTCAGAAATGTAATTTACTTTTGTGAGGGCAAAAAATTACTTATTATATATTTAATTAATGGGATATGTCAATTCAGCTGTTTTTGTATCAATTTCTTTTTCTTTTTAATGCAGCTGCCAAACACAGACAGCTTGGTCTTGGATGCCTTAAGGCAAGTGCTGCACAGACGTACTCACTTTGCATTACCCAGGGGGCGCGTGTAACTTGAAGATAAGCCACGGACGCGGAATAACAATGCCCCCGCAACGCTCTACGATCCTATTAGACCGGGACCTACTTTTTAAAGTGGATTCCGAACCGCTACAAATGAGCGCTAGCCACTCGGCCATTCAGGCCCACGTTTTTGTATCAATAAAATTACTTAAATTCCATTTTCTTCTCTTTCTTAATTTTTTGTTTGAAAAAAATTAACATCAATTAATTTAACCTTTGCAAAAATAAAACTAAGTTGAATTCCTGTATCAAAATTTTTAACTGCCGTATGTCACTTATTTAAAACAAACTTCCAGTATTATTTATTCTCAGTTTTATTTTCTTTCCTCACACAGAGACATATTAAACATAAAGCTTCTTTTATAAGCAGCTTTCTGCTCTCCTTAAATATTTTTAAAAATTAGTATTTTCATTTTTTCTAGTTTAATATGTATCTCTGAATATTTAATATCATTCAGATGATATGTACCATTGTTTTTAAATTAGAAAGCAATTTAATGTCAAAAACATAATACTTTTATTTCAGTAATAAAGTTCTTTTTATTTAACAAAAAAGAAATCTTAATTGTACTTTACAATATAATTTTATGCTCAATCTTAATTTTTTTCTATCTAAAATTTAATTGCTTTTATAGAATTATGTGGATTTTTCTTATGACTTTTCTTAAATAATCAATTTTCTCTTTTAATATTTTTAATTTGGTTTAGGTTTCTCTATTTTTAATTGAGTTTTTCAAAAATTCAGCATTTCGAAGTGAAAAGAATAATTTTCATATATACTTTATATCATACTATATTATATATATATATACCTTAATTTAATGTTTTGAAAATTATTTTTTTCACTTCGAAATGGTGAATTTTTGAATAACTCTTAATAGAATATGAGGACTCAATAGCTGTCAAATTAAAAATAGTAAAAGAGAAAATTGATTATTTAAGAAAGGTCACATGAATATATATATATATATATAATTTCTTAAATTATATTAATCTATATATATGGTAAAATATTCCATATATTTAAACATCTGTTGTGTTATTCTAATTATCATATGGTACAATGTGTTTAAATCTCTTGTTAAATAAATATCTTTAGAACATATTTGAAGTATACTGATATAAAATGTAATAATATTTTTAAATTATATTATAAGTTTTTTATTTATAGAATATTTATAATTCTCAAAATCACCCTTTTTTCGTATTTAATTTTAATTTGTAAGCAACCGTAACCTTGTTAATTTTCTATATATTTTTCACTGAATCAAAAGCTTTTTTTACTATTCTTTTGAATCAAAAATTGTCAATTTTACCACTCTATTTAAAAATTATATACTTATTGATCTAATTCACTAATTTTACTACATAGTTATACTGTCGAAAACTCCAAAATTTTAAATATTTTAGTATAAAATCTTAATATTCATGACTTAAATTATATCTTTGATTTTAATATTTGTAATTTACAAAACATTTCTTTACTCTAGAAACACTATAATTTATAGAATTTCTTATTAAAAATTTGTTTTTCTGAATTTAAATCTAACTATTTATTTTATTAAATTTTTAACTAAGTTTTAAACCAACCAAAACTGTAATTTTTGTTGTCATTGTTGAAATTAATTTATATTTTTATGTTATTTCTGTGTTAAACCTGATTCTTCGCATATTTTACCAAAAACCAAATTCTGAATTTTATAACCAAAATATATTTTAAATGCCATAAAATATAAATTTTGATTTCAATTATATAAAGATTAATAACATCATCATCCTATAGATTTACCATATTAATATGGTTTTAGTTTTATTTAATAACTATATAATAATTGCATTTTTATAATTTTATTGTATAAAACATTTGTAAAGAATCCTGCAAATGATGTCAATACGAAGAAGCAAATTCGTTGAGAGAGATCAAAATAATGATTTGCATATAAAATAAAAAGATGTAAAATAAAGTTTACATATCTTTAAGTTTTTGGAATAGGATAATAATTATAAATTGTTGTGCTGATTATAGTTAATAAATGTCTTAATTATTTTTTCTGTTTCAGTGTTTTACAGTAAATTTTACATAAGAATTATACTGCAATGTTTCTCTAGTATAATTTTTTTTATATATCTTTAAGAAAAATATAAAATTCGTGTATAAAAATTTGTCATAATTAATAAACCACACTAATAGGTAATAAAGTAACACCTCGAGATTAAAACTTTTTTAATGAATAAAGTGAAAACCTTATTTTGGAGGATACAAAAAGTGCGAGGTAAAAAAATTTATCATTCTTCATATTAATTAAAACGTGTGTGAAGCTTCTTTAAAGCAAAAAATTATATATTTTCGTTTAAAAAATACGTGTATTTATGAATTATAATAATTTGTTAGGCACTATTCAATAATCTATGTAGTTTAAATATCAATTACAGGAACATAGAATATTGTGGAAATGCTTCAAAGGATACTAGATAAACATATTTTGTGATAAAATTCTGTAATTTGTGATATAAAAACCTAATTTCTATAAGAATTGAAAATGAAGAAAAAACAAAGTTATTAAGAAAAAAGAATATCATTTTTGTATATTATTAACAAAATATCTAAAAATAATTTTAATGTTTTTAATTTACAATTAAATAAATAAATAAATAAAAATTCATAAATATCATGATAATTTCCAAAATTGATAATAAATTTACGGTGAAATTAAAATAAAAAGGAGAAAAAGATAATTAAATAAAAAGAAATACTTAAATTATATAATGGGCTTTTCAGAAAGTAAATTAATAGAACTTTTTTAGCAATAAAAAATCTTGATTAACAACTCTCCTCCACCTCGCCACACACTATGCCGATTGGAATTGCTTTTTTTTTTTTTTGAAATTAGATTTATTATAATCAAGCTTTAATAAAAAAATGTTTAGATACATTGGTATATGTATATCGTCTCGGTCACGCCAATGCTGAACATTTAATGTTGCACATACTAGTGTTAACTAACGAAATTGACTTAAAGGGTTCACGCTACTGTAGCAGCGTACAAAAATTGCAAAAATTGTTTATAAAAAATCACTTAACTTCTGTAAAGTTAAATTAAATCTGCTCTCATAACATTACTACAAAAATATAGATGAATCAGTTATAAAAACTTATATTTACAGCTGCTAATTAAAGCATCTCTTATTAATGAACAGATTAATGAGGAAGAAGGCACGAAAACATCTGTGCATAAAACAATAAGTATTCAACTCCAATTTTGTCCAATTCCTGTACGTCATTTAAATGAGCGGATAAACCCATAAATGTATTATAAGTGAAAAATTGGATTTCTATGTAGGATGCAAATTGTTTTGGGATTTCTTATTTTCAATAAATTT
>BPLQ01002103.1:132033-184474 GCA_021605075.1 Caerostris darwini
GTCACTTTCTTTCACCAGAATTACTGTTTTTGTTGAAAAATGCTTGTTGTTTATCTTTAGGTATACAGCTGTAATAAGTTTTAATCTAATTTCTGTCCAACTGATAAATTTATCAGAATGCCAAAGGAGTCTTTCGTTGGATAATGTAGCAAAATAAATTATTTTAGACTCAGTTATAATCTTATTTTAGGCATAAATAATAACAAGCAAAACAATATTTTATGAAAAGTGTCACTGTTTTTTTTTCTCTGAAAAAAAATTCCTCTTTATGATTCGGAGTCTTCTAAAGACGTTAGAGATCACTTGGACAAAAAGTCGTCTCCAACCAATCGCTTCTGGGACCCGTTCGAATCTTGGGTTGTTCTGGAAGTTCTATGTGTTCCTAATCTCATCTTCCTATGATTTGTTTCTGGATCAGTCTGGATTTCCGAATAGTCTCTCTCCAGTATTTGTGTCCCAGTATTTGTGTAGATCCTTTCTTCATATTCTTCCTATTTTTTAAAACTCAACTTTAAGTATTAGACGTTTAAAATGATAGACGCTCTCCTCAAGCGGATAGTTGGTTAAAAACCGTTCGTTTTGAAATGCTCCTCAGCATGAAACCCAAGCAAGGGCATTTTTGTTCCGACACTTTGGACATGTGCTGTCTTAAAATGGTTATTTCAAAGTATATTGCGCTTTAACGAACAAATCGAAACTTAGCCGGTTTAAAATAAGCATTGCATATTATTTGAAACGTCACGAATAAATGTCTATTTTAAATTCCCAAACAATTTAAAAAAAATATTTAGGATTATAGGTTTTTTAGCTTTCAATTTTGTAATGAAAACGGAGCTTTCTGTAACTTTTGAATATTTTGAAGTCTTTTTTGGTTTGCAACAATGCACAATTTGTTTTAAATAATGCACTGTAGTTATTTTAATGTATTTTTTTTTAATTTTTAATTCATTTATTATGTTAATAAACATGTAAGTTGATTTACTAAGTATTGTTTATTTTTGAATACTGAGTTCTTTGACTTTATTATTATTTTATTTGGAAGGAATATATGATGATTAAGTGGTGGTTTTAAATCATATTGAGTTTTAATGAACAAATCGAAGCTAACTGGTTTGAAATAAACATTGCATTTTAATTAAAAATATTATGAATTTAAATTTAACATAATTTCCACCACATTATAAATTGTATGACTTTTTTTTTTGCTATCTGCACATCATTTGCTCTGCATTTTTTAATGAAAGTAGATATTATGTAATTTATTGAATACTTTGACGAGGCATTTTTTTCAAACGGATTTGGTAAGAATATTACACTGAAGTTATTTTAATATATTTTAAAACATTTTTAATGTAATTATGAAGTTAAAAAACATGCAAGTTGATTTCTTAAGCATTGTTTTTTTTTTCGAATGCTATGTTCTTTGACCTTAATAATTCGTTACTAGGAAGGAATATATGATGGTTAAGCTGTAATTTCAAAGCATATTGAACTTTAACGTACAAATAAAAGCTTAACTGATTTGAAATAAAAATTGCAATTTATATAAAAATATCAAGAATATAAGTTTAACTTAAATTTCTCCACAATTAAAAATTTCAGGAAATATATTGTTTTTTGTGCCATCCGAGCATTAATTGACTTGTTAATCAATTAGATGGTTTTCGCATTTCTTAAAGGAGATGGAATTATTTACTTTAACAATTTGCCAATGAATATATCGAGACCTTACTAGCAGAACTTGAAGAAGAAAGAATTAGATGTAAATACACTCATGTCCATAAATTAAGGATAATTCAGAATCACACAGAAATTGAACTCTAAAATAAAAATTTCCCCTGTAGAATTATCACACACATCTTGAAGAAGAATATGCAAATTACAGGAAACCACCAGATGGCACGGATAGTACGTCACAATGACGAGAGCGTAAGAGAGGGGTATATAAGGAATGGTGGCAAAGAAGTAAAATTGTTCACAAGCGCTTTAAAAGCCTTTAAGTGCAATAACCGCATAGTTATGGCACAAAGGAAGCATTTGGATGATTTTTTACGTGGTAGAATTATCGGACGACTGGAATGTGGACGTACCCAGCTGGAAGTATCCAAGGAACTTGGAATCGCCCAGAGTTGTCTTTCCATAAATGTGTCCTCTTTTTGCGAATAGTTTTACGCAAACGGTGCATAACACTCAAATAATACTCATTGTTGACAGTTTGACCCGGAGGAAGGAATTCATAATGCACCACATCACGATAATCGAAGAAAACAGTCAACATGACCTTGATTTTTTAGCGACTTTGGCGTACTCATTTCGGTCTTGCTTCCCCTTTGTCATGATATTCGCATGATTGATCGGTTCATAAGCAATCAATCGAGCGAATATCATATTGATACAGCTTGTAAGCATAAATCCAAGTCTAATCTCCAGTTATGATACATTTCAACTTGTCCTGATAGTCAGAAAGCATTGTTTCACACACTTCAACGCGACGATATTTTTCCAAAAAATTCAGTAGCAATCGATATTTGACGCATTTGAGGCCCAAAACATCTTTAAAAATGGAATTGACAGATCCTTTTGAAATTCCAACATCATCAACAAGATCCATAATTGTAAATCGACGGTTTGCAAGTACCAAAATTTTTTTGGACATGTGCTTCGGCGGTTAAGGTAGATGGTCGATCCGAGCGCTCTTCTTCTTCAATGCGTTCTCTGCCTTCTTTGAACTGTTTATACCACTTGTAAACATTTCTTTACGATGTAGTTTGCTCACCGAATGCCTTCTGCAACGTTCTATGCCCAGAAAATTTAAATTCAAGATTGGTCTCACTGTTCGGGCACAGTAGTATATATATATGTGTGTGTATGTGCGCGGCAATAGATATGGATATGTCTATATGTCTGGATCTATATGTCATTTCACCATGAAGTTATGATTAAAAGTATTAGTCTTAATTTTAACTTTTAAGCAATAGAAAATATAACTGCAAGACAAAAAATTTAATCAGTTTTAGAGAACGAAACAATGTATCCCGATTTTAAGATTTTAGTTCTGACCCATTTTGTCCATCCTCAAATCCATTTCCTTATAAAAAATAAAGAAATAATTATTTAGATTAGTTGGCAAAGAGAATAAGGAAATTTCATTTATTGGAAATGCAGTTCAGAACAAAGATTGTATATTTTATACATTGTCTTATAACTGATATATAAAATATATTTTCTTCTATTCAATAGGTTTCAAATATAACAATTTTTAAAAAGATTATTATATGATATAAATAAATAAAAAAATTAAGTGGCATGCAGTCGTATGAGGTAAAATTATTCATATAGGTTTATATAGGTAGTATGCATTTTAAGAAATTAAATTACTTATCACAAATATATTTTATATATATCAAAAGTTATATCTATTCTATCTAATAAGGAGAGAAAAAATTCATTGAATGACATTGAAATTGACATCGGCACACCTCCATAAATCAGAGAATTATCAATGAAATCCCACAATCTTATATTTTTGACTTAAAAGAATAGCCTTTATTAAGGTCTTTCTCCAATATTTAAATTTTCCTTCGCTAGAGAGGGAAAAAAAGAAAAAGATTCCCACACTCTCCCTCTAGATGTCGCAGACTTCTGTCTAGTCTCGTTCAATGTCACAAAGAGGAGGGAGGGACTCGTCTCTCGTTCCGTGAGATGATTGAGTTCTTGATTCGGAGAGTTGCTTGTTGCAAGACAGAGCTTGTGTCCGCCATGATGAATGATAGCAAACTAATGCGGAACATGGAGGTATATAAAATCAATTAGATTGTTGCTTCTTTCGTTATTGTTTTTGTATATAATAAACTGAAATACAACATAAATTTTAAAATTACAAGCAACTTAAAATTGCTGAACTTAAATGCTCATGAAATAATCCAAATGAGTTCATTAAATTCTTATTGAAAGTTGCTCCCGTGATTACTTTTCATTTAATTATATACACGAAAAAAAAAAAATTTCTGGAATTTTTTTTTTTTTTTAGAGTTAGAACAAAGAAAAATGAACAATATCCCGAATAACTTAGGTTTATTGAAACTCATAAAAACTATAAATTGGAAACAATATCTGGACAAACTGAACATTTTGAAGAAGTGATTACGAAAATTCATTATTCATTGTTAATTTATTATTAATTTAAAATTTTATTACTAAATAATGGATTATCACTATTGAACGATTTTGTAAAAGTAGCTTAATTTTTTATTTTTAATTGAAAGTACGATTTGAACAGAAATCTAACTTGTTTAATACCTAACTGATTCTATGTAGTATGTTCTATCAGGATTGTTACTATTGTTATTCACACTCATAAGAGAACATAGTTCTCCCGTTTTTTTCTATGCATATGAAGAATCTACCGTATCATTTCCATAATATAAATACATTCAACAAATTTCAGCAATTGAAAATGTATAAAGATTGTTTTACTCTTTGCTTACCCTTTTTTTATTTGTCTTTCTTGGTGAAATCAAATATTACAAATCATTTTAACAGGATTTTCTACTTTCTGAAAAGTAGAGTATACAGATTTCACTTTTCCTACATGTATGAATGTTTATTTTAGACCTTTAAACAAACTTCAAAAATTAAAATACAAAATAAATTATGATGTACTATAATTATTCACAAACTTTTCCAGGTTGATAAATAAATTAAGTAATCGAATTTAAAATTAAATTTATTAATTAAAAGGGAATAAATAATAATGATAATATTAAATGAATTAATAATAATAATAATAATAATACCAATAATTTAAAGTATTATGAAATTTTTAAAGTTGTGATATTTTCATTTCTTTTTCTTCCAATTACTTAACAAGAACGTATACTAGTTAACTTTTTATCTTTGTAGATATATCAATCAAGCATTTTCTTTCCCTGTTTTTAGCATATGATGTAAAATAAATCCAAATAGTTCATGTTGGTGTCCTTCCTTCTGCATTAATTAAGAATATAAATGCTTTAAATTTCCTTTATTCAAAACATTAATGTATAATTTAATATTTTTAATGTATTTAAAATAAATATTTTCTAACTATTTTTATTTCCAAATAGCAATTTGCCTGATCTACTCTTAAAATTGTCAACTCGATATTGTAATGTAGATTTTTTTTTTCTTGTGGTGAATTGTCTTACACATATATATTTTTATTATGTCCTTGATAATCATCAAATTTTCTGAGAAAGCAGAAAGCAAACTATTATAATTGCATATTAAAACAATAGTTTAAGGGAATTTTTTTATTTAAACATTTTTGAAATGTTATTTTTAGAATATAGGCTACCTCAGAACATTTCATTGCTTTATTCTACTTGAAAATTTAAAAAAAAAATGGATAATGGTATATATGTAATAACATAAAAAGACAAGAAGCTGTTAATCCTTTTGGTTGATTACATAAATAAATACATTAATCTTTGTCTTCTTCGGCATAAAATCCAGTTTTCTTCCTCTTTCGGCTTATACTTTGCTGATGAGTCAATTTCTATGCTGGTATTAACGCAGTTTACTATTAATGATGATTTTAAGAAAGGGAAATTCTCATACATGATAAATTGTATCTAAAGAAATAATTTTATTATTTATTTATTAATGTTTGAAAACATGTAAATATAACTATACAAATAATGAAAAATGTTTAAATTATTTTTAAGTTAATTTGATATTTAATCTTTTTTAATCAACTTGTTTATTTGAAACAAAAATGTTCTTGCAGCAAGCTGAAATTATAAGAACTAAGCATTGAGCACGCAACATAATCATATAGACCTTGTCATTTTCTCCAAAAAAATTACAAATTGCATCTGGGAAAAAGTAATAAATTTATTAGACATTTTTAAATAATAACCATGTCCTAGTTGCTTAGATTTTCAATGTTAACAGACTTTTATTTCATAAAATGAAGAATCCACACCCATATATTTGTTTTTAGTTTTCAAATTTGAATATCTGTGTGACGTAAACTAAAAACAGTTAAATATGTAGTATTAATAAATATAACGTTTCAAAAAATATTTCCCACAAACAAATAATTTTTCACTAAAATCTTTTTAGTCCGCATGAAAGATTCAATCAAAATCAATCAGAGCAATATAGTTTTTTCCTCAATTTTATTTTACCGAAGTTGCTAATTGAAGTATGTCAAAAATAAAAATAAATAAACGGTGTAAAAAGAATGGAGATGACTGATAAGTATCTGACATTCTTTAATAATAGGATTATAAAAGTTAAAGTAATTGTTAACAAGAAATTTATTTATTTCAATGAATTACACTTAGATCATTCCTTTACAAATTCTATTGTTTTAAATTCTTTCAATTCATAAATTCAATATCTTCAGCTTTTAAAATGCAAGTACCCATAAAAAATGGCCCCAGAATTTCTTTTTAGGTGGCCATTCGCTTCTCAAATTCTTGTTAGTAACTATTCAATTGCACGTTTCTGCTCTACCGGAACTTTTCCCGTAATCGCGGCATACGAGAAGGAGGACCGACAGCGCTTTCGTCTCCGGGAGGGCATCGCTGGCGGCGTTCGGGAGAAGTTCTGTCCGGCTTTCACTTGCTCGGAGGAAAATTCGCAGTTCTCCGCAAGCGTTCAACTTAATTGGAGGAAAAAAGTTTCAATCACAAGGAGTTGATTATTTTGGAAATAAAGGATAATAAAGTTCTAAAGAAAATTTATATAATTAAAGGAAAAATATTCAAAAAAAATATTGAAATATACATATTATGAAAAGATCCAAATATATATATTATGAAAATATTCAAATATATATATTATGAAAATATTCAAATATATATAGCATGAAAATATTCAAACCAGTACAAATAATTCGTAAGCTTTATACTCCTCCCTAAAATCGGAAGTGTAAACATACATTAAAATACCAGAAACTGAAATTTCTTAATTTTTAAAAATTTTTTTCGTATGTATTTCTGTTTCATAAAATTTGGATACACTTTTTATATGGTGTGCAGCCAAAAATCACGAATCTTTTTAATTAAATCAAAATTGTACTTTTTCACACTAAAATGAAGGTTTTTCATTGTTTAAAAAAAGTTGTATTCAAGAATTAACTGCTTTTATCTGTTGTTAATATTCGCAAAATTATCGCTAGATAAAGGAATAAATTAGATTTTATGAAGTAAATAAAAAAAATACTGCTAGGTTGAGTTTCTAAGATTTTTTTTTTTATTTACTGCATTAAAAAAAAATTATGATAAATTTTTTTAATTAAATAAAATTATAATTTTCTAAAACAAATTAGCCTTTAAATAAATTTGAATATTCAGTAAATTCGTTAATTTTAAGGTCGTTTCCTTAAAATTATGTAAGTCTTTAAATTAAGTAAGTTTATAATTAGACATGTATCTTTTTTTATTATTTCTTTTTCATATTATTATATTAGTTCATTGTTATATATATATACAATTATCTTATTAGTATGCATTGTTATTATTTTGTATGAATTTGCCCTTTATACTTTAATTAGCATTTTAAACTTATTAAAACTTAAAGGAGATGTTTAATAAATCTTAATAAGAAGAAGAAAATACAGAATTAATTACAACTAGAATAAAAAAATATAGTAAAAATAAATATTTATATCTCCAAGCCAACTGAAATGATTGTTTTTTCCTACAGGTCCGTTTTTTGGTTAAAATTGAAACAAGAGGTCTCTTAACAGACAGTGAACAACAACAGTGAAATGGAGGTAAGACTATTTTTGTAAAATTTTGTAGTCACAACAATAGTCCTTCTCATGAAGTTATCTAAGTTAGTCATTCTCATGCGAGTTATCTTTTGAATTTGTAATTTATGATGTAATGTAAAATGATATCCCAAGTCATCTATTGTTTCGATGATTGTTCAAGTCACAAACGGAACGAATTGATTAGCAAAGACAGCGCAATGAATCTTTATAATAAATAATAATCAAATAGTTTTAAACAATTAGAAAAACTAGAAATCTATTTATGTCCTTTACAGCATTTATAGAAATGAAGAAATGCTTTTAAAACTACAGGAGATAAGTTAAGGAATAAAATATTCACCAATACTTTGCAAAAACATCACTATATAATAAAAAAGCTTAAGAAATCATCATTCGATGTACATAAACATGATAGAAAATTTATCTAATTTCAATTCAACTTTCCAAAACATTTTCCCAATGCAAATGACGTAAAAGAGATAAATAGATTTATCATAGCTTATGACCTCGTGACAAAATAATAGAGCATAGGATTTCGAATTGTTATAGCCGATCGTTACAGTAAATGTTGACAAAAAGTGGTTTGGCAGTGATTATGTGCGAACATTTATAAAGTAATTGGGATGGACTAAAATACCTAGAAAATTCCATAAAATGATTATGAGGATTTTGTGGATGGACACGTGTTCTTTAGAGTGCCTTGAACAGTACCTTAATTATTTGAAAAACAATTTTTAAAAAATTTCCAAATTTGTTAATAATGTCAAGTTTGTGATGATTTTTAAAATGATGTAATTTTTTCCCATAATAGAAGGCGAATTAATTTCTTTCAATTTGAAGTAGAAGGTATATAAAGAAAATCATTATTGCAAATCCCAACTCTAAAATTCATTATTCTTAAATTAACAGAGTTCTCCATTTTTAACGATATTGATGTGAAGATTCATTTTGGGTGGTAATGTGAAAATTCATTCAGTAATTTCAGTAGTAGATAACTAGTTTTAAATACATGTGTATTTTTTTTAAATTTCATTTTAACTTATTTATGCAGAATATGCTCAGTCCACATACTTAGAAAAAAATTTCTTAACTTTTCATTTTCTTAATTTTTAATTTTGCATATTTGTTCATGTCATTCAAATATCAAAACATTGTACAAAAAAAAAATTGATAACGTAAAATGTTATAAAATATTTTTTTCTAAGTATGCGGACTGAATTTTGCAAAATTTATTTTGCATAAATAAGTTAAAATGACATTTAAAAAATATATATGTAGTTAAAATTAGTTATCAAAAAACAAAAATTGAATCTTCTGATCACCCTTAAAATAAATCTTCACATCAACATCATTAAAAATACATAATTCGATGAACAATAATTTTACAACAATTCCTTTATTAGTAATCTTAGTGAATTCCTTTATTAGTAATCTTAGTGAATTCCTTTATTAGTAATCTTAACATAACTAATGGCAAAAACTTCACATGAAATGTTCCTTCTAAGTGGATGAGATCGCAGAGCAAATACAATTGATTAACTTGTTATATATAATCTCAGATAAAAACTTTTTTATAAATATCATAAATAAGCGTAAATAAGCATGTCCTTTAAAATAAATCAACTCCGTTGTTTGAAAAGACTTCATGTTGTTTTATAAGTCCTTTCAAGTAAATGATGTAAAAGTATCAAATAATGAATTTAATAACTGTACATTTTAATTAAATCAATAATACTTATTATTTGGCTACCATAGAAAAAAAGCAGACTTATAAACGTGATGTGCTAAATAGACTGATATTTCTCAATAACTATATAATAGTCGAGGATGGTTACTGTTACAAAAAAAAATTCTACAACAATTTCATATGACAAGACATGCATTTTACATAATTTAAATTAAAATATAATATAATATTTAAATTTATGAACAAACAAGTTTTACGATGTATCAAAGTTGTCGTACAAGGCAAAGAAAAAACACTAACAAAAAAATTATCGAAATTAAAAAAGTAAACTTTTTTACAGCAAATTATTTGGCAAAAACTATAGCTAATCGAATTTGTCATTAATAAAAAATATAGTAAGCAATGTGTAACAATGTAGTAAAATTAGTTCATAATTTAGTAACTATAATAAATAAATATAACTATAATTTACTATTTAAAAATATATTAATTTTTAAATATATTTTTTAGTTATGTTAAAATTTATGCTCACAAAATAAATTTTTAACCGTTTTAATTAATTCGGCATGGAGATCAATATTTATTTTTCGTTCTTTTTACTGATGTGTAGATTTTTTAAAGCAACTTAATGTTTTTTTTAAAAACAAATTTTATACAATATTATAGAATAATAAAAAAAAATTTTCTATCTATTCTGTTATATTTTGCTCAAATTTTTCTCTTCATATAAAATATCTCAAAATTTCAGTTTAAAACCATATTCTCGAGACATTTATTAAGATTTAATTAGAACATGACGTAAAATAATAATATTAATAATAAAATATTTCAATAAATTTCATTTCTCAAGTTTTTCAATTTCATTTCTAAATTTCATCTCGCTAAATATTAATAATAAATTTCATTTCTCCATCTGTTTTAATTGCAGTGTTTGCCGTTTACAAATGAAACGAGAAAAAAAAATTATAAACACAAACTCATAATAAAGTACGATTTTATAATTTTTATTGTTTTTATAAAATTAATAAAATTTTACTTTAAAGTTTATATGCATACTATATCTCAAAAAATGTCAGTTTGGGAGGATATTTTTGGAAGTTATTTTGTTAAAGTTTGAAACTCTTTTTGCTGGTAGTATATAAAAACTAATATTTTAAGTTAGAAATATTTGTAAGAATATTATTTATCTATGTCCTCACGAAAATCTTAAATTTACAAACATTAAATCATTGTATTGCAAGTAACTGTTGATTAAATTTTGAGTTCGTGTTTTAAGCTATTAAGAAGATTTAGTCTTCTAAAGTACTAAAAAAATCCATAATTCCTGTTAGATTGACGAAAAATGTAGTGAAAAATAGAAAAAAATATTGAAGGAATGTTACAACGTATTTTTTTTTCTTCTTATGTTGAATATGTTAACAATCAATACTCATCGTGTTTTAGGAAATATTTTTACTTATACTTTGTGGAATTCTTCTACCTCCAATTTAATTGATTAAACAATGCCCTTCACTTTTTAATCAAAATGTTTTAAATACGTATATGAACAATATTATAAATTTGCATTTGATTTAGACATAGATGCCATACATTTCAGTATCTTTTCAAGAGAATAATACAATGTCATTCATTTTTTATGGAAACGTTGTGAGATAAATTTAAAGGTTTAGTGTCAAAAGAGTTACTAAAAATATCAAATGATAATTGAATGCTATATTAAAGTGTACTGAAATAAAGGTTACCACAAATATGACACATATCACATATATCATCTTGCTGTTCATCAATCAGTACACTATAGAAATTTGGTATATTTTAAGGAAACGAAAGGTCTCATTTTCTAGATCAGTATAACACAGTGTCGATAGATTGAGAATGACATCTTTCCTGTAATCTGGACGTAATCTGAACCCTTCAGAACTGTGTTTTTGACCTACCTCAGTGTTTCTGAGCTAAGGTTTTTTTTTTTACAAGTTTTCCTCTTGCTCATTTAAAGCAAAGGCTAGAGGCGATAGATTTTCTGTCGTTTCGGATATCAGAAAACCCCCCAACCCACTTCCATCGCACTTTCCGAGTCGTTCTTACTCAGTCAGAAGTGAAAGCGGAAGCCAGAGCAATGTGGGTGGAAAAGCACCCTTTCCACATCTTCACCCGTCGTTCGGAGTCATGATAATAGGGTCGTTTGTAATAACGATGTTGAAACACTATTCGTGCTCAGTTTTTACATTTTCCTTACTCGAATAGTTTTATCTTAAAATAATTAAATCTTACGTACTGCACATTTTTTTTTAATACTAGCCATCTCAGACTGTTTTGAACTTAAATGATGCTTACAAGTATAAATCATGTTGTTTTTAAACATAAATGTTGAATTAATTAATTATTAGTATTATTATTGTTTGGTGAGAAAGTTATAGAGATAATAATAATCACGAAAATTGTAAATAATAAGGAAAAGGTAAGACAATTATTTCACCTTTATATTACGAACAAATAAGAATGTGTAATTATATTTTACATATTATTTCTCTTCTGTGATGGGCGATGGCAGGGGGGGATATCGACAGATTTTTGGGAAAAATTTTAGTGATAACTGCCCGACACTAGAGTATGGTATGCGAAGAAGGCCAGATAATTCCTGACATGAAACTTTATTTTCAAGGTCAAACAACATACTAGTGCAATATTCATCAAATATGCATCCTTTTGAAGCATAATTAGGATGGCTGAAAAATTCATATGCTCTCAAAAATATATAAAGCCAATAATAATATAAGAACAAATATCAAATTTTTTTTCAAAATATATAAACTTTATTAATTATATTTTTTAATTAAAATGAGCATGGGGAAAATTATTATCGCGTGTGAAGTACAAAAAAGGTAAAGTTATTTTAAAAGATTAACGTCTGGCTTTTAAATAACCATGTTTGGAAATAAACTGAAAATAAAGGTTTGCATTTGAAAGAAGTATTTATGTATTATTTTTAAATTTTTGCAATTCTAGGTTTAATTTTATTAAAAATATTGAAAAAAAATTCTTCAACATATGTGATGATCTTTTATTACTTTAGATCTGAAACTGTAACATGATTAATATGATAAAAAGTAAACATAAATATATAATTAATTCATAGATTTGGTTATACTTATTTCTATTTTCCTTAAGCTTCTTAAATGCACTGCTTATACCTACTTATTTTTTTTTTATTTTTCTTAAGAATAATAAGCAAGAATTATTCACTGCTAATAAAGATATAAAAACACATGTTTTTCTGTTTCCTTAATATTAACATTTTTATACAGTTTCATTACAGAAGAAAACCCCACTTTTTTGAAAATTGTTTGTTTAAATGCTAAAAATAAGTTCTGAAATTAGCTTACTTCTTAAATATAACATTTCAAAATAATATTTGTTGATGAAGTAATTTGTTTTTACCAACGTCCTTAAAAAACTATTTCATAGAAGGATTTTTTTAACTGTTAGATAATATTTAACTGAAAATACTTTTCGAAACTTTTTAAAAATTGAAATTTCAGAGTTGTTGAAAAAATTAAGTTATTAAAAATCATTTACAATTTAGCTAAATCATCTGAATTTTACATATATTTATTTAATATTTAAAATTTCACCAACAGTATTCATTTTTTGTTAAATTTTTTTTATCTATTTGTCTTTCATTGGAGAAACAAACGTATAAACAAACAAGCAAAAAAAAAAACGATTCATAGAAGACGATTTAACATGATTTGAGTTTCACAAATGTCAGAAAGCTGCCAACCGAGACTTATACACTTTTATTCAACCGACATTTACTTCGCCGACTATTTTTATTCTTTATTTTAATTATTATTTATAATTCCTTTCAACGAATATTTATTACTTAAAAATTATGTATTCGCGATGTATAAAAACATTCTACATAATTTACGCCTTCCATGATAAAAACAACATTTATATTTTTAAATTTCGTAAGAATCTTTTCCAAGCAAAAAATGTCAAAAAATATTTATCTTATACTAAGAAGAAAATGTTAGATTACCCTGTTTTAAAATTATGGAGTTCATATAGTTTACTGGAGTTCAGAAAACTATTTAAACAAATTATAAAAAAATATAAAAAATCAATAAATTTCACAATTTAGTGCATAAATCATTTTATATAAATTAATATTACAGTCTCATCACATTCGAAATATTTAATGAAATATAAAATTTACTGTGAGGTAATTTAAATTTTACAATAAATGATACTAAACGTTTTAGTTACTTTTTCAAACTTTATTTTAAATATATTATTTATTATTTAAAAATATTTTAATATTTTATTATTTATTATATTATTTAGAAGAAAAATCAAAAGCAAATCTTAATAAAAGAAAGAAATCAAAAGCAAATATTAATAAAACTAATTTTGATTGAAATTTTAATTCCTAATTTGAAGAAATTCACATAATAATTATTTTTAATGCCTTATAGCCTTCTTCACTCAATAAATATTATTAAATCTATACAAAAATAAATTTTGATAGGTATTTAACGACCTCAATTTATTAAATATGATTTATTAAATTCTTACTGTATGTTATATATTAAAATTTTTATGTTACTTTATACATTGCTTAGTTATAAACCTACAGTAATTTAACTTTGGGTTATTATGCATGTTATGAACAAAGGCTTATCGTTTCTAAAATGCTCAGAGATGTGCATTTCTCCATTGCCTAATTATAACTTGAAAAAATTTCTGTAAATGAAAAGATAATTTGCGAAAAAAAAAAACCTCTGACTATTTGGAATGGAGGAAAGGATGAAAATTTTAAAATCAAAAAGAAAAAAAAAAGATTTAATTATTGTATTGCATTTTTTTTTTCGAAAAACTCTTTATTTATTCTTCCAAATTTATTTCATCGCCTTCAAAGTAATCCCCTCCGGACACAATGCACTTATGCAAACTTTTTTTCCAATCCTCAATGCATGCTAAAAACTCATCGGCAGGGCAAAGCGAGCTTAATCTTTAATTTTTTGGACGTGAGCTTCGTCGGTTGAGGTTAATGGTCGACCAGAGGGCTCTTCGTCTTCAACGCATTCTCTGCCTTCTTTGAACTGTTTATACCACTTCTAAACATTTCTTTCCGATATAGGAATGCTCACCGAATGGCTTCTGCAACATTCTATATGTTTTCGCAAATAAAATCAAATGCAAGTTCTTTGCTCAATGAATTCAGATATTTCAAAAACCGCCGGTATCAGTTTTAGCGTCTCACAAAGCCTAGCTTAAAACTGATGAATATTTTGACGTCAAATTTCACACAGATGTCAAGGACAGTGCCAGCAACCTAAAAAAGAAAAAAAAATGAATTTCCATAAGGCCCGAGAATTTCAAATTGAAAATTGGTCTTACTTTTTGGACATTACCTAATGTAGTATTGTTAGAATTTATCTAAGCAATAAATTAGGGTGATTTTTACATAAACTTTAAAAAAAAAGCAATTTACTGAAATATTCTGAAATGCTGACGAAAATACGAAATTATGTTGTATTACTCCAGCGACATATAATGCTAATTTATTAAATCCATTTGTTGATGACTTCAAATAGATATATTTAATGGATTAAGTTTGATGTTTCATGTTTCTGTTGGTCATTAAGTTTAAGTGCAACAAAACTTAAAATCTTTCAAAATAATATTGTAAAAGCATTTTGATTTGTTTTTTGTTGCTACTTATACTAAAGGAGAAAACACTATTCCTACGAATTATTTATTTCAAAATAAATTTTATTTTCTTTATTTAAATTTTAGATCATTTACATTTCTTTTTCATTGAAGAATCATGTTATTTATTTCGGAGTTGCTTATTTTGGGAAACAAACAGCCAAACAACAACCTATTAGTTTTATTGAATGCTCTTGGGAAATTAAAAACTAAGATTTATAATTAAAATATGTGTACAAATTACTTTAAATATGTTTTGAAATTTAAAAAGCTGGTTTTTCTCTTAAATTTTTACAATTTCAATTAAAAGTTGTTGTTATGGTTTGAATAAGGAAAATAAAAAGTTCACGACGTGTGACGTTTCACCGAAAACTTTTAAAGAAGACATGATTGCTATTGGTTATATTCTGGGTTAAATCAGTCATACATGACTGTGAAGGAGATTATATAGCAGGAAATGCTTTCAGTTAGTTAATAACCTGATGCAAAGTAAAGTGTTGCTCACATTGATTATTATCTTAAAAGATCATAGAAGCTTTATATACTACTACTACTACACCACACCACATAAGCTAATAAGCCCCACCCTATAAGCCACACCGCATACGATGCCCCTATACGGCTTGGGAATGATGTGTGTGAAATTGAATGGGCATAAGACGGAAGCGGAAAAATTTTCTCACTTTTAGCGGTATAGAAGCTGAACAATGAGGAAAATGTTTATAAAAACTGTAGAAAATATTAAAAATTAAATTTTAAAAAATTAAAAATATGAAATGCGAGAATATATAAAAAATAAAAATACCTAAATTAAATTATTGGGAAAATTTAAAACAATTCAATACGATAAACACAACATTCGAAAATATACAAATCAGAGTGCGGAAGGAATAATCATCAAAGCATTAAAATATATTGAAAGAATCATTAGAAGAGGAATAACAGCTAATAAATAATTGGACAGTAGAAACAGATGCTGCAAAATTATCAACAATGGAGATATAAAAGTCGGGAAGATACTGTACACATCTGAGAAGAGATCATAAGCAAAGTACGTAGTTAAATAATTGGCATTCACATAAAAAATATTAACGACTGTGTAAATTAAAAATTGACGTATGTAAAGAATATAATAACAAATTGCTTCAAACGTTTACCCTAAATACACACACATAATGTAATGTACATCCACGAAATCATTTTATAAAATAAAATTACCTTAAATATATACAAAAACATAAATTATTTTGTAAAGCAAATTACCTTAAATGTACAAACATATTGTATCTACACACGTAGATTATTTTATAATGTAAAATTACTTTAAATATGCACACGAGATAAGTAACCACATTTAAATTATTTTATAAAGTAAAATTATCCTATATATATATTCCCCCACAGAGTAAATAAAAAAGTTAAAAAAGGATGAAAAACCCTTTTACATTGAACAAAAGGATGATTTGATACTTAGTCCGGAATAATTAAAATTTGATTTGACATAAAAGTAACAAAAATACAGATTTGTGGGCCAGAGCCAAGGAAGAAAAACCCCTTTACATTGAACAAAAGGATGATTTGATGCTTAGTCTGGAATAATTAAAACTTGATTTGACATAAAAGTAACAAAAATACAGATTTGTGGGCCAGAGCCAAGGAAGAAAAAGCCCTTTACATTGAACAAAAGGATGATTTGATGCTTAGTCTGGAATAATTAAAATTTGATTTGACATAAAAGTAACAAAAATACAGATTTGTGGGCCAGAGCCAAGGAAGAAAAACCCCTTTACATTGAACAAAAGGATGATTTGATGCTTAGTCTGGAATAATTAAAATTTAATTTGACATAAAAGTAACAAAAATACAGATTTGGGGGCCAGAGCCAAGGAAGAAACCCCTTTACATTGAACAAAAGGATGATTTGATGCTTAGTCTGGAGTAGTTAAAATTTGATTTGACATAAAAGTAACAAAAATACAGATTTGTGGGCCAGAGCAAACAAGTTCTTTTGACACTGACTTTTATTATGGTGATTCTAACTTTTTAAATTTTTATTTTTAATTGTTTTCAAAGCTTTTTGGTCGTTTTTCATAAGAATGCCTGGTCTTTTCCATTTGTAGTTTTGATTTATTTATATATTATTTTTGTTTCTTTGGTAAGTGGCCAAATTTATAAGAATTTTCTAATAAAACCATTGGTAACAATAACAACAGCAGCATAATAAAAATAAATAAAACAATAAAAATAAACAATTTTACACTAGAAAAATATCATTTTATTAACGTATCTTTGAAAAAGCAACTGTTAAATCTCTTTATTCAAGCTGAACATGTACTATAACATAATGTTCAAATATTGTATTCAGTAAACAAACAAACACACAATTAGTAACAATGGGTTATATAATAACTATGTTTACATAATTCAATACTTATTTTAATTATTTAATGCTATGTTTAAAAGGGTGGTTTTGATGCTGATTTAAAGAGCGTCAAATATTCTAATTCTCCACCGTAATAATCAATTAACTCTAATCATACTCACTAATGGAGTAATAAGAAATCAAGGAAGTTTTTTCCAAAATTCATTTCAAACTTGATAAAAGCAACTATTTCAAATTTGCTGCCTTACATGTCAATCCTCTCTATAATTTATTACCTATATCAAATCGATATATTTTAAGTTTTGAAAAATTAGTACGTATTGAAAAAAGCCGGGTTTATTTCTGTCTTATCGTAAAAGGTTGAACTAGGATGTCAAAATAAAATCATCCATAAATTTAAGATTTTTGCAAACTAATATTTTTTCATCTTTGGTTAGATTACAAAAAAAAAGTTGCACATAAGCATTTTTTATGATACTATAGCAATAAGCATACATGCAGACTCTCAATTTGCAATGAGAAAAATGGCGCGATAAATGAGAATGAATGAATCTCCCATATGCTAAATATTCGATGAAAAAATGGTTTCGCATCATACCTGGCAATTCAGCAATAGTGCATGCTGGAAGATCCTATAAACTTCTAAATTCCGAAATGAAATTTTGTCTTTACATAGGTTTTCTAATTTATTTTCCTTTTAGCTACAATAAAAAGTAAGTAGTAAATTTCTCAAAGTAAGTAGTAAATTTATTTTTTCCTTTTCATTTGAAATTAACCTTCAACAATTAATAAAATTTCAAAAAAATGTTGGAGTAATTTTAATAGTGAAATAATTCATTTAATAAGACACAAAAAATGATATCAAGACTATATATAAAGAGTGTTCTCACCTTTTTGTAACTATCTCAAAAGGATATACAAAATTGGCAATAAATAAAGTAAAAAAAGTAAAAGTATTGGATAAAAAAAGTATTGGCAATTGCCTATAAATGATCATATTTGCTAACAAAGTATGTTTACAAATTTTATTTTAACATAGCGATTACAGAAGGAGAAAAGACAAACAAATATAACGAAATTTTCATTTAAATATTTTTTTAGTCAAAACCTACGAGAAAATCCAAAATTTACATGATAAAAAAAGTATTGGCAAAATTATGAAATTGCCAAAATTATGAGCGAAAATAAAATCAGTATATGTTTAGTACTTTGTATGCATACCTTCTGCATCTATAACAGCTTGTAATCTATTTCTCATAGAGGAAACTAAGGTCCTTGTTGTACTGTTGGGAATTTTGTGCCACTCTTGCAAGAGTAAACGTTTGAGGTCTTCTTTACTTGAAATTTTATGTTTGTTGATTTCTAGATCCAGCAGGGGCCATAAATTTTCAATTGGATTGATGTCAGGCGATTGAGGTGGGGTTTTTAATTGGCGAGGAGCATTGTAGAGTAGCCATTCACGGGGTGAGATTCGCTGTATGCTTGGGGTCATTGTCTTGTTGAAAAACGAATGATGTTCCCAAGCCAAGATTTCGGACACTGATTTTAAAGTTATGGCGCAAAATGTCAATGTGTGTACGTGCTGTCATAATACCATCAATAAAATGCAGGTTGCCAATCCCATTAGCTGCCATACAGCCCCAAACTAAGACGCTGCTTCCACCATGTTTTACAGTAGCAGTTAAATGTTGCTTTTCCAATTCAGTATTTGGCCTCATTCCACACATATCGTCGTCCATCACTGCCGAAAATGTTAAACTTTGATTCGTCGGAAAAAATAACTGTGTTCCAAAACTCTTCAGATAAATCAACGTGGGATTTTGTGAAATCTAACCTCTTTCTCCTATTTATTTCCGAGATGAATGGTTACTTTCTAGCTGCCCTTCCATAATAACTTCTCTCGTGTAAAACATTCCGTACAGTCTGTATGCAGAAAGTCTTTTGCGAAGTGAAAGCAACATCTCTAGCTATCTGGAATGCACTTATTTTAGGGTTTTTCTTAACCTTGTTAATAATGACACGTTCTTCTCTTGTAGAAAATATTCGACGTCGTCCACTTCTAGTTTTATTTTCCGTTGATCCTGTTTCCTTGAACTTTTTTACAACACTTCTAACAGTAAATAAACTTATATTGAACTGCACTCCTATAGCACGATAAGTTAAACCTTCGTTTCTGAGCCTAATAATCGTGTTTTTAACACTAACGTCCAACTCCTTCGATTTCGAAGTCATTTTACTGCAGTAATCGCAAAATAATGCATAGACACTTTTGGAGTAGTTTTGCAGACTTTATACCGGTAGACTTTCTTGTCAGTCGAAACTCGGGACTTCAATGTAACAAAATTTGCATAGCAGTTAAAACTTTGCCAATACTTTTTTGATATGCAAATTTTCGTTTTTGAAAGAAAAAATCGTAGAAAATGCAAATTAAAATAAAATTTTTACTATTTTGATATATATCTAAGATGTCTTGTATTTAATTACGATAGCTAAAATTGCATAACATTTTATTTATTTGTCAATATGAATAAATTAAGGCAATTGCCAATAATTTTTTAACCCACTGTAGATATAAATAGATGAGAATTTTATTTTCTAACATGTTCAGTGTGATAGAATTTT
The DNA here is from genome assembly GCA_021605075.1 of Caerostris darwini. Lineage (NCBI taxonomy): Eukaryota > Metazoa > Arthropoda > Arachnida > Araneae > Araneidae > Caerostris > Caerostris darwini. The sequence goes on from BPLQ01002103.1 coordinate 152,206, forward strand.
TTGGAACTAACATATTACAGATTGATTTATGAGAGAAAAGGCGGAAATGCCATTCTTAATATATCAATGTTGATTTTGTTACACTCCCCCACCATTATCTTCCAGATTTTCTCCAATGTCTTGGGATGCCGCTTATAAAATGCTTGTATTAAGAGTCCAAATGTTCAATAATCCTTGTCAGTTATCTTGGCCGATTATGTTCGATAATTCATACTTGGCATGACACGCATTTAGTAATACAGGACTATTTTTGAAATTTTTTTTCTACTTTCCTTTTTTTAAGGTTTATTTTATAAGATAATCCAGTAAACATCATGAAAGTTTCAGTAAAACTTTCCTTGTTTTATCTGGAAAATTTTTGTGTATTTTCTCTTATGTTGGGCAATAAATTTATTTTTTTCTATTGCAATGATAAATATATTCAAGCCTCATTGACTGTAGTTACATGTTTTCATTTTTCATTTGCCAGATAATTTCCATGCAACAATCAGCGCATAGTATTATTCTGATAAACATGTTTTGACTTTTGGCAGTGAACATAATGTGTTTTTTTAATAACTTTAAATCGGATATTATATTTCTTTTACAATACCTATTGAGATGTTTAAAGATTTAGTGATAGTTCTTTGATGGTTGGATTTTCTTATAAAACAGATGCGATGTTAGATATAATAAAGAGTATATACATTTATGTTTTGTATGTACTTTCACATTCTTTCCATTTAAAAATTAGCTTTTTCCAATGATTCTTTTTTTTCCATCAATGTCACTTATTTTAAATGTAAAAAATTAAAATAACTTTTTCATATTTTTTTTATTAATCGAATGAGAGTATTTTTCGCATAAAAGACAAAAATATAGCCTTCGAGTCCTTAGTTATCTTTCAGCGAAAGTTTAAAACAAATAATAATTTCAATGATGCAGATAATAATTAAACCCTATTCTGAATTGATGTCATTCAGGTATATTTTATTTCATTTAAATTTAATTCTTGGGAAAAGTGAAAATCCTTACAAAAATGTTTGAATACCGTCTGCACATTATAGAAAACAAACTAAAGAAATTAGGAGCCATTTTATTTTGTTCAATCAAACTATGTTTACTTGATAAATGTCTGAAAATGAAGTGTTTCTTAAAGTGCTTACGGGCTAAGTTAGAATTCAAACAATATTTAAAAAAAAGAAAACAAAAAATAATAGGCTGAGACACTATACAAATTATAGATAAAATTTTAATTTTAATGCAAGAACAAAACACATAACACCAATCATAAAAAAATTAAAAAATTTAGAATTCGAAGTGATTTTTCTCCCTTGAAAAAATCTCATTTTTATTTTGAAACAAAATTTCCTAAATAATAATCTAGAATAATTTTATGTTAATTACTTAATTATATAATTATTAGCTCGTGAAAGAAATTTAAAGAAAAAGCTCTTGAAAGAAATTTAAAAAAAAACGCTCATGAAAGAAACTAAAAAAAAAATTGAAAGTGATGAAGGAGACCATCGACCCCGCTCCTTAAAACGACGTCCATACATTTTATGGATAACAAGAGAGATTTTGATGTATTTAGTATGCTAATGAACGTTTAATTTCTTAATTTCCTGATAATATTTGGCACAAATTCATCAGGAAATTAAGGAATTAATCTTAGTAACTAATGTTCGTAACTTAATGCTACCGTTGTTCTAACTAATGTTCGTGATACTATAATTTTTTGTATAAACTAAATCACTATTTGGAAGCAATAAGAGAGATAAATTAGAAATATTTTAAAAACAAAAATCTTTTTCTTTGAAGACACTCACGTTAAATATTTATTTAATAGAAAAATTGAAATAAACCAAAGTTTCCTTAACAAGCAGGTAAACAGACATTGATTTGAAATACAAACAAAACTAATTATGAATAAAAAAAGAGGAATGACACATGAAATACATTTTTAATTTTAACTTCCCTTTGTGAACGTAATTAAGTCATCTACTTTTTATCACTTGCTCTTCAATTGAGCTTGAATATATATATATATAATATCAAGTAATGATTAAATTTATTTCATAAGCATTTCATAAGTTTTGAGGATGATTTATAATATAAAATCATTAACTAATTCTCTCTGTGTAAATAAAAGTATTATTTTTCAAATTTAGAATAAATGTATAATTTCATCGAAAAAAATCAAATTGCGTTTTGTTACTATTTTATTATTGAAATAATTAAAAAACTGTCTTATTTTGCTGTTCTTCAATAACATGCATGCTCTTTTTGTTTAGCTAATTTTATCTTGCTTAAATCTTTGACATTTGATTTTATACCATCATACTTTTAATAACAATACTAAAAATTAAAAGCAATTCTAAAAATATAAACAAGAAACATCCATTGTGGATTTATTGCGATTTATTATCAATTTTATTTTAAAGATTCAGAATATATATATTTAAAGACTAGAAATAAGCCAAAACTTAATTTCATAGTGTTAAAAACTTACTTCATAGGTATATTTTTACGTGAAGGTCATTGTTAACAAAAGAGACAAAAAAATGAATCAAACATTTTATATTCTAAACACAAGAGGGCCATAAACAACTCAAAATATATGCTGGACTTGATATTTTATAGAATAGGATTTAGAAACATTCCATTCCTTTGTTTCAACATGCATTTGTAATAAAACTTTCGTGCTGTTGTTGTTACTAATCCCCCTGGTGAAGGAAAACTTACACCAGGTCCAATAGACCCCGTCGCAGGGTACTGGTCCATGGCTAAGGATAAAATGCAGCTTCACTTTACCTAGGAACCACATGGGCTGAATACTGACTCAACCTCAAGATAACGCACTATGATCCTATTAGACGGGGACCTACGGCTTAAAATGGATTCCGAACCACTACAAAACATCCAAACATTTGAAGCGGAAACCGGTGTCAAAGAGCTTGTAACTTGTAACTTAAAAACTAGTGCAAACGTTAAACTTAATAATAATAATATTTTAAAAGATTGAATATAAAACGTATACTGGACGTAAATTGGACGTAACTAACTATTGGACTAAGCGTATATTGGACGTATCAAATTAATAATATTTTTTATTACACCAGACACCAGAGGGCCATAAACAACTCAAAATATACAGTGGACTTGATATTTTCCTATAATAGGATTTAGAAACACTCCATTCTTTGTTTCAGTATACATTTGTTAACCTTGTAACAATAAGAGCTAGTGTATACATTTTCACAACGCATAAAATTCGCAATTGCCAATTTATTCCGAATAAAATGTTTAGCATTTTTATAAGAATAATAATATGGTTGTTTTTTTTAACTTTTTAACGCAAGTAATTTTATTTTTCTTTTTGTTTAAAAATTTTTGTTAAAACCTCGAAGTTCATATCAGGACGTTCACATTTCCTATATTTTTATTTTCACATATTTTTATTTTTGTATTAACATATGTTTTCTGCTTCGCAAATGTTTAATTTAATTCATTACTTATCGCTTTATTTTGTAAAAACTCGCATTATAATTTTGTAATAAATACAATATGTATCAATGTTTTAATTAAAAGAATGAGGGGTTTTTTTTACGCATTCGTACGTATTCCAAATTACGTACGCATTCCAAAACCTCGAACCAGAACATTATCTTATTCAGATTTAATTAAAAATCCTACAGAGCATCATTTTTTTTATCACAAGATCGCGTAATGCAAGCAGCAAAATAACAAAGAAATTCAATCTTGGGCGTGACAAGCAGAAGTAAAGGGGATAGGGAGGGGGGGGCGCGTAATGAACTCAACACGTCATAATCCGAGGAAAAGTGGGGACGTCCATTAGGAATTTAATTGGGACTGCGAGAACTGAAGCGTTAAGGTTCGCCCCTTTTCAGACGCATCTCAGCGTTGGACTTCGCTGGAAGGTCGTCACAAAGGAAGGGAAGGGGTTGCTCGAATGAGCGCTTTCGTTCTCTTTGACAGCTGGCATTCGTACAGTATGAGACGAAGAAGAGGAAAGGGGAGGATATTGCTTATTACCACAGTTGTGTAAAATTTAATTTGTGAAACGTCATCGATGTGGGAGAGGGGTGATGAGATTCGAACGCTAACGCCGGTACATAGATTGAGGAAAAGATCAGTGAGTAATTGTTAGTCAATTAAATATATTTTGACATGGGGATGTTGAAGAGCCAAATTACTTGAAAATATATTTCAGTGTCTGCATATATAGACAGAATAAGAGTGTCAGTAATTTGCTCATTATGTTAACCACAAGTTATTTCTTGTTCTTTATTTCACTTATATATGTTACCCATTACAACGTGAAATATAACGGAGAGAGATTTAGTGTTTCGTTTATAATTTAATTCTTCTCTTAGATAGTACTGAAAATACATGAAAATATATTTTAATGTCTGCATAAATAGACAGAATAAGAGTCTAATAATTTTCGCATTATGTTAACAACAAGTTACTTCTTGTTATTTTATTTCACTTATATATGTTACCCATTACAACATGAAATATAACGGAGTGAGACTTATTGTTTCGATTACAATTTAATTCTTCTCTTGGATACTACAAATAAATAAATAATATATTTGTGCAATTTACGCACATAAATCATAAATAAGTGTTGAAGAGTGAAAATACCTGAAAATATATTTTAGTGTCTGCATAAATGTACAGAATTAAGAGTGAAAGTAATTTACTCATATTTGTTTTAAGTTACTCATTCTTGTTTTATGTCACATATGTATGTTACCCATTTACAGCATGAAATGTAACGGGGAGAGATTTATTTTTTCGTTCACAATTTAAATTTTCTCTTAGATGCTCCAAATAAATGAATACTATATTTGTGTAATATATGCACATAAACCATAAATTAATCATTCCAAAATGTTTTGTTTTAATAAATATTACAGTGTCTTATTTGCCAATCTACGAAATAAATCTTAAATATTACTGAAAACAGTTGAGGAAAATTGTCGACGAAACTACATATCATCAAAATTGCAGTACTATATTTTATACGCCCGATTTTAACACAGCAAGCAGATTTTTGAAATTTAGTTTAATTGATTTTGTTCAATACATTGGATTTAAATTCTTTTTTATTTTAATAAAGATATAATTATTAAAATAAAGCTATATAATGATAATGCTATTTTTAATAGTTTTTACTATTAAAAAATAGTATTAGTAATAGCTATTAGTTGAATGCTGAAAGCTAATTTTTAAATGCAGCTGCTAGTTCGCCTCCTATTGTAATGCGTTAGATATATTTAACTCTCTCATTTCTTTTTTTTTTTTTTTCATATAGATGAACTTTCAATTTGTTTATCTTCTCTTATTATTGTTTTTTCCCTTTATTTTTGTTGATTCTGGCCAAAAAATTTGACATAAATGTAAATTGTTTTCTGATATATTGTTAAATAACAGGAATTACTGCAAAAATTAGCTCAGTCAATATAGGAATTGCAGGAGAAAAAAATCGGGGAAATTTATCGGATGTCATTATTATTACTTCAGTAAAATCTGTTAACAAGTAGTATATGAAAATATCAAGAATATGACCTTAATAAAGTCATATTCATAATATGAGAATATTATATGATAAAATCATATTCTTCTATGACTGTGATAAAGTTCCATTAATAATACAAGAGTAGTTAAATGCAGATTTATTCAACATCTGCTTAAAGAATTATAAGAGTTGCTTGATGAATCATAACTATTATCTCGATATTTTCATGTCATATTTGTTATCAGATTTTACAGAAATTATAATAATGTATTTAATGCCCATCCTGATAATTTCCCCATTTTTTCTCCCCTGACTTTTATTTCCGGGTAACTTTTTACTATTTCACTGTATTATGGAATTTCTGTCTCACTAAATAATTAACGTTTAAATATCGTTAATAATTAACGTTTAAATAATTTTGAAGTTGTTTATTAAGAATTAGAAGAGACACTTATTCTACTTTTCACTTACACGATTATAGCGTGATAAAGGAGGCCTTTTCTTTAATAAAAGAGGTTTAATTTGGTTTGATATGACGTTCTATGGTAATTTTTTGCACACTCTAATTAGTTTTTAGTAGCAGGTCTAATTAGAGGAACCTACAGTTTAACTTGGATTCCGAGCCACTCACAAACATCCGTTCCACAGCCAGGATTAATAGAAGAGGACTTTCATTACTCATACACGGCTGCCCCACAATGGAGTGACTTTTTTTATCCCTAGATTCCTCACTCTTAATGTTTCACTTTTCGATTGGCAAAGTTGAGTCACCCCCAATACTGAGTCATCCTGTGCTCTTTTAACTTCCGGAATTTAAGTCACTCTACTTTCGAAATTGACTGATAACTTTTCTAATGGATCGGGTGGGGAAATTTTGCATTTTCGCAGCATTGCCACAAGTTCCGATTCTCTGAAATAAATCAATCAAATATTCAATGGTATTTTAATAAAAGTGTAGGAATATTAAAAATAGGAACCTTTTGCTTGAATAACATCAAGCATTGCAACACATCTCGCTTGTTCTAAAAAATACAGGTTTAAAATTATTATTAAAGTTTAACTTGTTATTGAGGTGAATAATTTCCTAAAGAAAAGGATAATAAACTCACCACCGCCAATTTTTGCAACCATTTTAATAGATTAGTAAACTCCTTTGAATAATTTTAATTTTCTTTAAATAACTTATTTGATAGGCTTATTATCGTAGAAAAAGCCTTTATTGTAACAAATCTAATGCAAAGTGTATAGTTAAATAAATTATATAAAATACCAATAAATTAAAATTAATAAAAGATTTTAATTTTTTGCACACATGCAAAAAAGAAATCTCAGTTTCTAGCCAAATAATGGTCTGTGGAGGGCAGATGAGTATTTTATTATTAATATCACAATTATTTATATGATTTTTAAAGGCACGAGTTTTGGCCATGAAATCTAAATTGAAAAGCGGCCCGTTTAACAGAGTATTATATGTTTAAGATAATAATCTATTATATCTGTTTAAGATAAAGCCCATGCATTTGTAACATGCATTTTTTTTATTTGCGTGAAGAAAAACTATATACAACTTATAAGAGGTTAAAATAATTAATTATGTTTAACATCAAAATGCCAAGTGTCATCCTTTTATGCTGCAGAGGTTGTTTTTTTTAAATTTAAGAGGGCTTTTTCAGATTAGTCATAGATTTTTAAATAAAAAATTTTAAATAAAAAAATTAAATAAATTTTAGCATTAAGTCTTATGTTTTAAATATTTTAAATTTATTTATTTCATAATTTGAAATATTTATTTAGAGATGAATTATCATAAGTATAGTTACAAATGTTGAGGAGTAACAATACTGAGTATGAGTACTTCGGTATAAATGTAATTAAATATCTAAGCTAAGACTGTTCATATAAAGAGAAATTCTCACTGAATGGAGTAATACTTGTGATGCTAAATAATAAATTAATTAACTAAACAATACTTTACTTTTGATACAGATAATGAGGAAACACAGTAGCTCGCACATGTGTTTAAAGAAAACTTACAAAATATTTTTCTGTCTAATTGTTTTAAATTCCCTTTAACGGATAAATAATAAATAGCAAAATTCTTGAAAAACATTGTAACAGCATATAAAATTTGAAACTGAAATTCGAATTAAAATTTATTCGAATTGAATTCGAAATAAAAGTGGTATGCATTCAAGGTGTACATACTGAGAACTTAAAAATGATTTAATCGGAAGATGCTGGATCAAATAATGTGACAAAAATCCCTGGATTAAATCTAATGAAGCTGAATAATTGTTCTACATTTAACAGATAAAAAAAGATTTATTCGCTGTCTTTGCAAAACTTTACTTTAAAATTTCCATCATAACGTTACCTTAACATTACTTTTAATTAGTTGACACACAAACTAAAAATTATATTAAAATTCAAAAGTGACAAATTTACTAAACACACAAATATTCAGATTACTATAAAATGGACTGCACCTTAAAAGCTATTTTTCAATCAAGTAAATGTGATAAATAACGATTTTTTTTTTTGCTGAGTAAAGTTTATAAATTTAAGAATAGATGTAATTTTTTTAAACGTTTATTCAGTTGTTCAAAATTTTTCTTATAGTTTTAATATTATTTTACGTGGTGAAATACTTATAATAGTTGAGTGTTTTGTGCTGATGATAAAAATGACATTTAATATTTTATGATTAGCAGTTTATATTAAAATTCAAATTAGCAACGGTTAAATTAGCTATTTATAGTACTAAATTGACCTATATTCAGATTACTATTAGCAGTTCTGAAATCCTCTTCTGAGTATTTTAATACTAAACGAATTCATTAAGTAAAATTGCTTTTTTAGTAAAAAAAAAAACTAAATTTTACAATTTAGTAAGAGTTTCGAGACATAGTTCTGAGAGAAATAGCTTTCTTTGGAGCCGGAGTGGGGTTGTGGAGGAATTTCGAATTAACGTTTTGAAAGTATTTGTTGGTTTGAAACCCATATTTCCTCCTGTTTAGCCTTATAGCTAGCTGTTTAGCTTCCTATAAAGCTCCTGTTTATATTTCCTTCTGTAAGCTACTGTAGGTAGAAAAATTGATCCGTTAGTTTCGAGAAGAGGATTGCGATCTATCCATAAGAATTCAGCATTCAGTGCTCATGAAAAATTGTGGTGAAAATGTGTAAGATGTAGCATCCCCACGTGCTCCCTACTCACACAAAATCTGCAACGTGACTCCTTTTCTGGTGCCGAAGGACTGCATTATACGAAAACGATTTTTTTCTAGTGTTTTCTTTTACCAAATATAATTCTTTTACTTCTTACTTAATTGCTATACTTCTTTAAAAAATGTCTACCACAGTCTTACTAATCAAATCGAAAAAGATAAATCAAGTTTTAGTGCATTTCATGAAAATAGAATAATACTTAATATTTATTTTCCGGCACTTAATGATAAATTCCGTTTATAATAAAAATAAAATTTTCACTTGTTGAATAGAACCACGTAAACTTCTTCCTTTCGAATCATTATTAAATATAATGTAATATTCCTTCGTTAATTTTTTTTGGATAACTTTGTTTTATAATCAAGAAAATATGTTATATTAAAAAAAAATAGTTTTCTATGTTAGTAAACTTATTTGTAAATAAAAAAAATAGTTTACTAAAACATCAAGATTACTAATTTATTTTTATATCAAAGTATTAATTCTTCTTCAATTTTCAATAAAATTGTTTTGCATTAAAATTTATGTATGCAGGAAACAATAAGCATAAAGTTTCTTGTACAAAATTTAGCAGTATTTACATCATAAGTTTAAGCAGCCTATTGCAGTTAAGACTATTTAAAATTTTGAAATTATCACCACGTAAATGGTGTTGTTGTATAGATTATTTTACAGAAATAAGATTATACAGTAGAACCTCTGTAAGTCGAACTTCAAGGGAGACGCCAAATAATTCGAGTTATAGAGTTTTCGACTTATGAAGGATTTCGACTTACGCGGATTTTGTAAGGAAATATTCGACTTGTACAGCTCTACATTCTTTCTAACTTATTTTGAGTTAGAGAGGTAAAATAAATACAAATTCAAGTTACAGAGGTAATAAACATGTTTATTTGCAACTTAAAAGTTATATTACTACAAAAAAAAAATCAAAATAATTCCGAAACAACCTTAAAATTAGAGATATTATGTATTAAAAAAAGTCAGTTATTTTTTTTTTTTACTTTAGACAATTCGATCGTTCTCTATCTATAGCATTATCTAAGCTATAAATTGCAGAAAATTCTTTTTCATCCGACTTCATAGAATTAGTTATTCTATTTACTATATAATCATACATTGTTTTCTAAGAAACAATGGCGTGCATTGTCGGCAAATTCTTAAAGTCGGTGACTTATTTTTCTTCGAGCTATAGAGGTAATTAGTTTCAAATGATCGAGTTGTAGAGGTTATAAAAAAGAATGTAAAATCAAACATTGCTAATGTTCGAGATACAGAGGGATAAATAAAGGATAAATAAAAATTCATTATGCAAACCTTTAAAGATATTTGAAGTCACAGCCAGAAAATCATTCTGTTTGCCTTTGTCATAGTTAATCATGCCCTTACAGAGAATCGAGCCTTATTGATAAAACTGTTTTATCAGAGCAATAGCTTAGCTACACTGCGTAAATATCGTTGTTTAAAGGGATTGCGAAAAGAGCCCATGTCGAAGAATGGTTTGAAGAAGATAGTTATGAAATTTTGAAGAGACTGGAGACTTGGATGTGCTACCAGGAAGAGGGCGGAAACGAGTTGCGAATGAAACTATCGAAGAAGTCGCTTGTGTTGTTGTGGTTGAAAAAGCCTCCAATTCCAGCTATTCTTCAGCAAGGGTTCAATCGGTGTCACGTGAGTTGGCGATTTCTTGGTCAAAAGTACGACAAATTCTGCGATCCTTTTAAAATGGTATCTGTATATGATCCACGTGATGCAAATGCTGCAACCTCAAGACCACCAAACATGCTATGAATTTACTTGCCGATTTTTGGTGAGAATGGAAGTTGTTGATGCATGGTCTTTGCAAATTTTATGGTCAGATGGAACTGTGAATAATGCAAATTCCCGCATATGGGGTGTTTCACCTCCTAATGTCTTGCACCAACAGCCACTGCATTCTGATTACTTGACAGCATGGTGTGGATTTACTGCTGATTTCAACCTCGGACCTTTTTCTTTGAAGAAATCACTCCTTAAGGTCTTAAACGTGCTCTGTCATGAGTGCACGGTAAAGTGAACTCCTTCGACAACAGGTCATTCCTGCTTGCAACAGTCATTCTTGTTTGCAGACCATTGTCTTCATGCCAGATGAAGCAATTCCTCACATTGCGCGCCAAGTCAAAGAACTGCTTCGTATAATAATCAGAGCTTTACCGGCCTCCTTGTTCACCCGACATAAATTCCTGTGATTTCTGGTTGAGGAGATTCCTAAAATATCGTGTGTATGGAGGAGGAATTAGGACTTTACCTTAATTGAAATCCAGCATTTACACTTCGTGTTGCTGAAATTCCTCGACAGTTTCTTCACTTTACCATTGAACACACTTGGTACGTGCATTTTCAACACGTAATTGATGTCAAAGGAGCACACTTTGAGCATATTCTGTACTTGAATAATAATAAATTTTAATGGTTCTGGCAAAATTTGTATCCTTCTTTATGCGCCAAAATTCCCACTTGTAATCAAAATTTGAAGTACTTGTTTTTTATTGCAGAAGCCTTTTCCCTATGGTCCATTTACCGTATATAATAAGTTTCATCGAAATCCGTTGTTTAGAAAGGGTTCTAGAGGCGAATAAATAGGGTCACTCTAATTAAAACCAACCTGTATATCGATATACATAGATGTTTTAATGATTTACCTTCATTACGTTTGTTTATAAATTAAACACCAAAACACAATTTATTTAATAAATGAGAACTATTGAACAAATACTGTACAATACCGATGGATTTTAATTTAAATGTATATTAGGTGTATTTTATATAAAAGTTACTTCCTACATTGTTTTTCATGTTTAATCTAGTAACCATACACGTTTACTAAAATATCTTATACACAAAATAAATGTTAAATGACAAGGAACAATTTAGAGGGAAAGAAAATTATATTAAATTAAATATAATTTTTTTTTTTTTTTTAATGAATTAACTCTTAAAATAGCATGATAGGTAACTTGAAATACCTTAGAATATTTAAAAATATTGATGAAGAAATATATTAATAATTTCTTCATCAATATTTTTAAATAACGATTAAAAAACGATTGAATAATTTGATTGAGTATCAAAAAAATTTAAGAAACATATTAATTTAAGAACTACGCTTTTAAAAACAATTCACAAGATTCACAGATTTCAGATTTGGTTTTTATTTTAAAATTCATTTGTGGAATTTAAACTAATATTTTAGTTCCTGATTTCCAGAACTAGTGATCAATAAATTTTGGAGGAAGAAGAAAATAAAAATAGAGGCATAAAAAAAGGTCAAAAAAGAACTCAAAAGTTAAATCAATCCATCTTGGCAGAGATCGAAAACTATTATGAAAACATTTTGTATTGGCTTACAGCAGCATCAGAATCACAACATTTTTAATGCTCTTTTTAATTAATTGATTGAATTATTAATTGAAGGAAAAACATAATTTTATTTAATATTTTGAAAAAATGACATCTGAATGCAATAATATTTAATATAACATTTGTTTTTAATAGCTGATTTTTTGAAACGTTAAACATTAATAAATTGCCTGAGAATTATTAACAAATAGACCAATTTCGCATAATATATTTCGATATGTAAGATAACTTTACTTAATATCATTCACTTAAATAAAAAATAACGTATAATTAAAAAAAAGGCATCGATGAGTTTTCCTAATGGAAGGAAATTAAAAGAAAATGATGAGCAAGTAAAGAATGAAAAAAGATTAAATTTCATAGAAATTTTTCTAAAATAATTTGAAAAATTTATGTAAAAAATGTGCACTCAGCACTGAACTATTGTTCATTTTACAGTTCCAATCAATATCCTTATATTATACAAGAAAATAAATTACTAGGATTTTATGATTGCTTGTTACATTAAAAGTAACAATTTGATTCACTGGCAATGCCATTTGCATTGATCATGTAAAAAGTAAGCAACTGCAAAATTAGATACCTCCTTTGTAATTTACTAGAAAAATACAAAAAGAAAGAATATTCAAGAAATTAAAAGAAAATGATGGATATGTAAAGAACGAGAAAAGATTACATTTCAGATGAATTTTTTCTAAGCTAATTTGAAATTAGCTTAGAAAAATAATGAATTAGCTGAAATTATGTAAAACTATGAATCTTATATTATATATGAAAATAAATTACTACGATTTTATGATTATTTGTTGTATTAACAAATAACAATATAATTCACTGGCAATGTCATTTACACTCATGTCCATAAATTAAGGATAATTCAGAATCACACAGAAATTGAACTCTAAAATAAAAATTTCACCTGTAGAATTATCACACACATCTTGAAGAAGAATATGCAAATTACAGGAAACCACCAGATGGCGCAGATAGTACGTCACAATGACGAGAGTGTAAGAGAGGGGTACATAAGGAATGGTGGCAAAGAAGTAAAGTTGTTCACAAGCGCTTTAAAAGCCTTTCAGTGCAATAACCGCTTAGTTATGGCACAAAGGAAGCATTTGGATGATTTTTTACATGGTAGAATGGACGTACCCAGGAATGTGGACGTACCCAGCTGGAAGTATCCGAGGAACTTGGAATCGCCCAGAGTGTCATCTCCAGGCTTTGGCAACGATTCCAAGATGATGGTAATGTGAGTAGATGTTACAGGACAGGTCGCCCCCGAGTTACAACGCCGAATGAGGACCGGTATTTAGCAGTTACTGCCAAAAGAAACAGACGGAGCACAGCATCAGACCTGTCTCGTCAGCTCTCTTCAGCTACCTGTACGACAGTTTCAAGGCTGACCGTGTACAAACGCTTAGGGCACATTGGTCTATATGCTCGTAGGCCTGTCAGATGTGTTCCATTTAACGCAACTCACTGTCGCCTCCATATTAACCATCATACTAACCATGTTATACTGTTTTTTGTATATAGGTTCTTTTTTTGAAATTTGCTCCAGGGAGTAAAAATCACAATTTTTATTAATTATGTCAAACATATAGCATCTTTTTTGCTCTTTACCTTTTGTTTAATAAATAGACTTTACAAATAAGTCAAATTTGTTTTGCTTCTGTCTCTTTCCTTGCCTGTACTTCATTATCCTTAATTTATGGACATGAGTGTACATTGATCAGGTAAAAAGTAAGCAACTGCAAAATTAGAAACTTTAGTTGTAATTTACTAGAAAGATACATTATTTTGTCATTTTTTTAAAAAAACTGGCATAGTTAATAATTAGTATATAAGAATTTAGTATATAAGAAAGCTACAATAAAACGCCGTCCACTACACGTCTATTTCTGATAGAACATTGCAACAATCTACCCTATGTACGAAGTTTTAAACTTCTTGCGTAACTTTATCAAAACCTGCTGAAGATGGTATCTATATAACTCTATCAATAAGTTATGCTAATGAGATACTACAATTGTAAGGAAATTTATGTGTATCCTTCTCAGAGAATTTTAATTTTTATGAAATCAGATTTGATATACCCGCTTAACCATATCAAATTTAATTTGATGAGCCCACTTAACCACACAACATGGTCTAAAGTGGAACCAAAAACATCATATAAAGTAAAACCCACAGAATATAGCTTCAAAAAGTGTTTCTTGCTGTTATTACAAAGTGCAATATCAATTATATAGCAAAAATATTTGAGATATTAAAAATTGACATCGTTGATTTTGCAGGAAATTTTAGAATGTTTGAACTTATACTCATTTTATTCCACAAGAAGGTAGAATCTAACCACTATTATAGGATACAGAATGTAGGAGAATAATTATAGGATAATAGAATGAAATATAATGAACTGCCTTATTTATGGCATACCTTTTAAAATTTTTTAGATTTTCGAACATTGAACTTCACACAACAGCAAGAAAACCAGAACTCACTTAAAAAGGAAGATTTTAATTACGTGTTAATTATGAGTTAATTTCTGCAAAATCCAGATATTGCTTTTAATTAAAAACTTTTTTGTTAATAAAAAAACAGCAGATGAATAAATAGATTCTTTATAAATAGGTTATTTATGATTCGCCATATAAACCATCATTTCATTCCTTCATAGCAAAAAATAAATCACACTTTTATGTGACTTAAACGCAGTTCTTACATTACAAAAATCACGCAAATTAATTTATTTTTTACTAATCTAGTATAGTGACACACAGATTTGACCCAGTATAATTCAGTGTTAATTAGTAATCAATATTATTTAGTATTTTAATCAGAATTATTTAGTATTTTAATTAGTATTATTTAATATTTTAATCAGTATTATTTAGTATTTTAATCAGAATTATTTAGTATTTTAATTAGTATTATTTAGTATTTTAATCAGTAATATTTAGTAGGTTAATCAGTATTTATTCTGCATTATTCAGGGTATTAAGTTAATAAAATTAAAAAATAAAACTATATTTTACTTAAGTTTCTCTGAATTGAAAAAAAAAAAAAAGGTTTTTGGTTCGTATTTCTTTATTAATATAACATTATGCGCAAAATAATTATAACTAATATCTTTCTGAAAATTTATCACACAAAAATAGTTCAAAATCAGAAATAATAAACAAATATACATTAAAACAAACTACGAAAATAATATCAGGAATTGATATCCAACATCAATTCAATAAAGTTATTGTATATAAATGTTTAACCAGAATTTTGAGCTTTAATAAATAAGTCATTTGATAATGTGTAATCAAAATTAACAGCTTTTATTTAATTTGTGAATAACTAATTGTTTTTTGAGCATTTATGTTATGGAAAAGATAAAAATGGTATGAATTCAAAGATTGCAAACATGCAAACTTGTAGTTTTCAAGTTATGATCAATACAATTAATTTGTTTAGAATCTAAATTATTCCTATGAATTTTTTCACTATTGATGTTAAGTGAATGTTGGCAAAAGCGGTCACGTTTTGAACTAAGAGATTTACAGGTTATTAATAAGACAAAAATTATTGGTTTCATTTAAATTAATTTGAATCAAAAGTAGTTTTTCCCACGATATTTAGCCATGCAACAAATAGGAAAAATAATGAATTCACTTAATAAAACAGCTTAAGAAATATATCTTTTAAGAAATACAAACTAACACATATACTGAAATACAAATGTTCTTTCTAGTACATAAAAAAGAGTATTTGAACAGCCTGTTGACGCCAACGATTTAATGGTACAATTTGAAATTCATGAATTATTTATCCTGTCAGTTACTTTTGCAAATCAATTCTTCTCAATTTGAATTAACTGTTTTCAAAAAGTATTTTGATTTTATTTTTCGTATTTCTTTACATTTCAAAAAGAAAACTTTGAGAATAAAAATTCACAGAAATTAAATCAGCATCAATTGCAAAAAATCGATGTCCCATCCTTTGTTGTTGGCTTTCGGTGGGAATATTGAAATACACTCATATACATAAATTAAGGATAATTCAGAATCACACAGAAATTGAACTCTAAAATAAAAATTTCACCTGTAGAATTATCACACACGTCTTGAAGAAGAATATGCAAATTACAGGAAACCACCAGATGGCGCGAATAGTACGTCACAATGACGAGAGTGTAAGAGAGGGGTATATAAGGAATGGTGGCAAAGAAGTAACATTGTTCACAAGCGCTTTAAAAGCCTTTCATTGCAATAACCGCATAGTTATGGCACAAAGGAAGCATTTGGATGATTTTTTTACGTGGTAGAATTATCGGACGACTGGGATGTGGACATACCCAGCTGGAAGTATCCGTGGAACTTGGAATCGCCCAAAGTGTCATCTCTAGACTTTGGCAACGATTCCAAGATGATGGTAATGTGAGTAGATGTTACAGCACAGGTCGCCTCCGAGTTACAGCGCCAAATGAGGACCGGTATTTAGCAGTTACTGCCAAAAGAAACAGACGGAGCACAGCATCAGACCTGTCTCGTCAGCTCTCTTCAGCTACCGGTACGAAAGTTTCAAGGCAGACCGTGTACAGACGCTTAGGGCACATTAGTCTATATGCTTGTTAGCCTGTCAGATGTGTTCCACTTACCGCAACTCACTGTCGCCTACGATTAACCTGGAGTGGAGAGCATGCATTGTGGACACCGCAACAGTGGTCTTGTGTGATGTTTTCCGACGAGTCCCGGTTTAGTTTGCAGTCTGATTCTCGCCGGACTTTCATATGGAGAACGCCAGGTACCCGTTACCATCAAGAGAACACCATTGAACGACATCGTTACGGTTGTGCAGAATGGCTCGTTTGGGGAAGAATTAGTCTTGGTTCCAGAACTGACCTGCATGTTCAGAGTGTAACGATGACAGGCCACATCTATCGGGATGTCATTCTGGAACAACATGTACGTTTGTTTCGGGGGGCCATGGGTGCTGAATTCCTGTTTATGGATGACAACGCCCATCCTCACTGTGCAAACATTGTAGACGAATGCCTTCAATTGGAGGATATCACCCGTATGGATTGGCCAGCATACTCACCGGACTTGAATCCAATAGAGCATGTGTGGGATATGCTTGGCCGACGAATTGCAGCCCGTCAACTCGCTCCCACCTGTCAACCGAAACTTCGGAGGGCATTGCTTGATGAGTGGTGTAATATTCCCCAAGATCAGATTGATAATTTGATACTCAGCATGCCTAGGCGTTGTAAGGCCTGTATTGCATCGTCCGGGAGACATACTCCATATTAACCATCATACTAACCATGTTATACTGTTTTTTGTAAATAGGTTCTTTTTCGAAATTTGCTCCAGGGAGTAAAAATCGCAATTTTTATTAATTATGTCAAACATATAGCATCGTTTTTGCTCTTTACCTTTTGTTTAATAAATAGACTTTACAAATAAGTCAAATTTGTTTTGCTGCTGTCTCTTTCTTTGTCTGAACTTCATTATCCTTAATTTATGGACATGAGTGTAAATCTGCAATGCTCAGTATTGAAAAACCATAATTCCTTTACCTAAATCGGTCTGTGCTCATCTGCACCTGGTTGGTACATTTTCACCAACTGCGATGTAAATAAAATGTGTGTATCCCGCATACAATTACTGACGTTCTTTCTTTTATTAATGAAAAGGTAGAAGCCATGTTACAACGCGGTTTCGCTTCCTCATCGTAAAATCTAGATTGCCTGTGCAAGCATTGCAATCGCAATCTAATTTCAATAAATTTGCCTTACAACTAATTTCAACATCAGTAAATGGGGATAAACTGCTTGTGGGCTAAAATCCTCCCATTCCAGCATCCATTCCACTGACTTACGTAAAACGATTTGGAAGGGCACAATGGAAGATGGAGGGTAGAATATACCACCATTTTATGGGATTAAAGTACAAAAGAAGAAAAGCGACTATACAAAAGCCTTATTCTGGGTTTTGTGCAGTGAGTAAAAAATAGACTTCGCAGTGAATAGGGATTTAACTGCTACGTACCAGGCATGTACATTTGACCGAAATATTTCTGGTTCATGTATTTATATTAAAAAAAAGCACATAGAACTGTGCACGTGCATGTTTAATATGAAAAACAGGAATCCAAAATATGAAAACAAAAATAAGCCGTTACATTTCCTAAATTATTTAATTCTATTTAAATTTCAATAAAAAAAATTACTGTTCGCATGGCAAATAATCTAGTACAAAAAGACTGATGAATAGAGAAGCTTTCTCTGTTTTATTACTATTCCATGGTGAATACACTGGTCTAAACTTTTTTTTAAAACTCAGTACCTTTGCAAACAGATGGAAGTCTTTGGATGTATTTTAGTCTTTAAGACAGACAAACATCCTTATACCAACAAGGATTTCAAAATATATTTTCATACTGAATAATCACAGTACACTTAATGATTTAACATGTGAATTTAATTTTTGGTCGGTAAATAAAAAATACAATTTATGAGTGCCGAATTCAATGCCGAATTATTAATTTTCTGAATGATTAATATTATGGTAGTGTGAAATTTATCTGCAGTCTGGTTTCAATAAATTACAAAATAAATTTTACTTTTAAAGATTTCGCTGAGTAAATCTATCAAAATTAAAAAACAATCAAACGAGAAAATTTCCAAAAGAAAAATGTGTAGCACACTATACAATCTTATTATTATTAATCACTAATCAATTAGGGGAATCATATAAAGCAATTTGATAACCACTTAAACTTGACTCGTGACTCAAGCGTAACGATATCAAATAGGATGAAGGAGGCCCAAGTTTTGAATTTGTTGCCGCCATACATTGTAATCATGGCTTTTAGCAACGAGTAAAATCAACGATGAATGTGATAGCCTGTGTAAGAATTTTAACTCCCATGTAAGGCTATCTAACAGGATTGTTCGGTGATTACTCCAGAAGGATAACAAGATATGCTTTCCTTGATACACAAAATTGTCACGATGTACGAGTAAAAAAAAATGAATACACACAAAAAAAAATGATAAACAAATATTAAACAATAAAAAAGCGCATTGAACTCTTAATAAAAAAAAACTAATTCTAAGTATGTAACAGTTATCAAACGGAATGATTATGTATTCAACAGTCTGTCTGATTATGTATTTAAAAATTTCACTTTTTAAAAATGATGTCAGTTTTTAAAAATTGGGGCACTTCAATAATTACTCAAATTACACTGCACTTTGGATTAGTTATACAATAAAGGCCCCTATATTATAATTCTACTTCAAATTTCTTAATTTTTCAATGATTATTCTTGGAAAGTAGCCCTTTTCTTGGTTCTCGCAAATTAGTATGAGAATCCTAAAAGCAGTGGTACAATTCTCTTGGTGAGCATCGTATTGTGGTTATGATAAGAACGATACAGTAAATATTGCTAACAGGTTATTTTAAATAACGTATCTAAGATGTTTTTGCCATTGTTTCAGTTCTAATCTTGAACCTTTAAGAAAAATAAAGAAAATTGTTATCTACTTAGGTGAGGAACAAAATTCCCGACAAATTAATAATTAAATTATTTAAAATATTAATATAATCTAAAACAAATATAGAATCTTGCCTTGCTTCACAATTCATGTATTTTAATGTTTCTGGTCAGATTAAATAGCCTTATTTAAGAAAATTATCGATAGTGTGACAACACGATGGGATAGATTCTGTATCATACTTGTAAAGCTTTTATAGATTCATATAGATATAAAAAAAATCTAGACAACGCTTTAAATGCTTTTTGCAACAGCCTTCCATTTAATTAACACCTTTTCCTATTTTGTAACCTACTCTCCAGAAATTTACCCCTTCCCCAACTTTTTGCTCATTTTGAAATTGTCTTGAGAAACACAATTACGGTTTTTGAATTCTGAGCTTTGCAGGTTTATTCAAAAATTCCCATCGGAGTTTTACGACAAATTTTTATCCTCCATAGACCAATAGAAATGCAGTTCACCTTTAGTAACCTGTCACCCTAGTCTATTTCCCGGTTGAATAATAACATCTGGAATTACAAATAAGGTATTAATTTTTTTACCTACTAGGGATTTTTGCTTAGTTGGAAGGGGGGAATTTTCCGCAATTGATGGCGATAAGACATTGACAACTGAATTTTCCTCGCCATGGAAAGGGTGGGTGCTTCGTCCGACTTCGGAAGTATATACTCCTATTATAAAGCAAAGGATTCTCCTATTATAGATACAAAAGAATCTGTGTACGTCTCACTCTGAAATTGAAAACTAATTATATTAATCTCAAAAGTAAAATTTCTTTTTAACTGATGCACAACAAAAAACCTTAAATAAAATTCATATATTTCTGTTTAATTCCTTAAGTTATTTTCTTTTAAATAAAGGCAATAAAATTTCATACCGAATATGACATTAAATGAAAATGAATGCTTTTAAAATTTGAACTTTTAATAAATCTTCTTTTTTACTTATTTAAATATAATACAAAATTATTTGCATGTATTTAAGCTTCATATCAGATTTTGAGTTACAAATATTGATCAGTTATTCTTATCAACTTATTTGGATAAAACTTTTACTCTAATATCGCACAATGAATCCTTACAAATAATTTCCCTATGCCCATTGGTCGGTTGCTCGTGCCATGAAATAGTAAAACATTGATTCGAGAAGGAAGATATTTCATTTTAACACTTAATTTTATGTTTAAAGAAATCTAGACTATTTTTAAATAAAAGCAACTCTTCTATTATACATAAGCAATGCGTTATTTTTACCTTTAAATACATTTTAAAGTTAATTTTTTAAAACTTGCAATTAAATAAATTTTAGTGTTTGTTTTCTCAAATTGCCATTTCATATTCCTATTTCTAAGTAGAACAGTCTTACAAAATTTACAAAATAAAATTATATTGGGAGAAAAGAATTTCCAACAGAATTTAATAAACATTTCCATAAAGAAATATCATATATTGTTCTTTAATTTAAAGTAAGAAATATTATATATTATTCTTTAATTTAAAGTACAAAATATTATTGTTAAAGCATTTTTAATTTATATGCTACTACTTAACGAATGATTTAATTTAATTAGTTTTACTTGGAGAATGATTTAATTTAATTGGGGAATGAATCTATTATATGTTTTTTTACGCTGATATATATGTCTGATTAGATACTGACGTGAAATTGGTTTTTATAACCGGAAAAGAATTTTTACAATAACTCGAATTTTTTCTCTGAATTAATTTCATTTATAAATAGTGTGGAAGCAAAATAATAATTTAGCTGTATTTTAATTGAATAGAACTTGTATGATAGATAATGAAATGCTTGTAACGATATAAATGTTTTATAACCAAATTGATTAGAAAACAGCTGTGAAAAGTTTAAAGACATAAAGGCAGAATGGATTGAATAATTTTCTCCAGAAATATTTTGAATTTTACTTTCATTTTTACTGATAAAATTTAAAAAAATGGAACATTTTGGCTTTTGTAAATAGTTAACACCTAAATATACATGCTGATATTAAATAAACATATATTTCATTCTTACGATGGAAATAAATAAATAATGGGAAAATGATTGTCCAATCAACAGAAGTTGTCAAAAATTAGAATCTAGAAAGATCTCCTTCCTGCTACTGTATATAACATAAAATTTGTTTTGAAATAAACTCTTTTAGATATTACTACACACACTATGAGTGTATCTTAATGTTTTTCCAATTATTTCTGTAAGCAGATCATATTAATGGAATAAAAATGCTAATCTAATATATTTCAAAAAGAAATTAAATTTGAACAACGAATTCATGTTTCATTTCTAATTTATTTTTTATTCAGAAGAAGAAATATGCATTCTACAATTTAGAAATCATATATATTTTATAACTGCTCTAGTACTTTTCACTTTTTTCCCCTTGCTTCTAACCAAGTGCTTCTAACTTCTACCCCTTGCTTCTAATCACCTCTAATGACAGATATCGCAGGAATCTAATTGAAAACGTTATTGAAATAAGATGATATTGATTATTTTCATTATTTAGTTTAGTTTTCATTTTACATTTAATTTTAGCTGTTAAAAGTAAAATGATTTTCTCGATCACATTTTAAGCAGACTTTTATCATTCATGCGCATGCATAAGTTAACACGAAAAGAAAAAGAGCTTTCTAGAACGGTTCTGCAAAACTAAACCACTTGTATATGCGACGAAATCATTAAACTTTCTGTTCTAGAAGTATATGAATATAATAGTAAAACATTATTTGTTTTTATGTCAGAACAATAAGAGGGTTTTATAAAAGTGTTAAAATAAATAAATACGTAAATAAATAAATAAGCAAAAAATATGATAAAAACACATGTAAGTAAAGATATAGCGTATGTTCTTTATGTTCATGTTCATTTCCATGTCTTCATTCTTCTTTAATATATTCTTCATTCTACATTAATATGTTCTTAATTCTTCTTTACACTGAAGTGACAAAAGTCATGGGATACCTCTTAATATCATGTCGGTCATCCTTTCGCCCGGCGAAGTGCAGCAACTCGACGTGGCATGGACTCAACAAGTCGTTGGAAGTCTTCTGCAGGAATATTGAGCCATGCTGTCTCGATAGACGTCCATAATTGTGAAAGCGTTGATGGTGCAGGATTTTGGGCACGAACAGACCTCTCGATGATGTCTCATAAATGCTCGATGGTATTCATGTCGGGCGATCTAGGTGGCCAGATCATTCGTTGGAATTGTCCAGAATGTTCTTCAAACCAATCGCGAACAGTTGTGGCCCGGTGACATGGCGCATTGTCATCCATAAAAATCCCATCGTTGTTTGGGTACATGAAGTCCATGAATGGCTGCAAGTGATCTCCAAGTAGCTGAACATAAGCATTTCCAGTCAATGTTCGGTCCAGTCGCACCAGAGGACCAAGGCCCATGCCATGAAAAAACAACCCACACCATTACGGAGCCACCACCAGCTTGAACAGTGCCTTGCTGACAGTTTGGGTCCATGGCTTCGTGGGGTCTGCGCCACACTCGAACCCTACCATCAGCTCTTACCAACTGAAATCGTGACTCATCGTACCAGGCCACGGTTTTCCATTCATCTAGGGACCAACCGATATGCTCACGTGCCCACGAGAGTCGCTGCAAGCGATGTCGTTCTGTCAGTAAAGGCATTCGAGTCGGTCTTCTGCTGGAATAGCCCAAGAAAGCCAAATTTCTCCGCACAGTTCTAACAGACAAGTCCCTTGTACGTTCCACATTGATTTCTGCGGTTATTTGACGCAGTGTTGCTTGTCTGTTAGAATTTACGACTCTTTGCAGACGTCGCCGGTCTCGGTCGTTAAGTGCAGGCGGTCGACCACTGCGCTGTCCATGGTGGGATGTTATGCCTGAAATTTCATACTCTCGGCACACTCTTGACACAGTGGATCTGGGAATGTTGAATTCCCTAACGATTTCCGAAATGGCATGACCCATGCGTCTAGCTCCAACTAACATTCCGCGTTCAAAGTCTGTTAATTCCCGTCGTGCGGTCATCATCACGTCA
The DNA here is from genome assembly GCA_021605075.1 of Caerostris darwini. NCBI lineage: Eukaryota > Metazoa > Arthropoda > Arachnida > Araneae > Araneidae > Caerostris > Caerostris darwini. The sequence continues at coordinate 175,955 of BPLQ01002103.1, forward strand.
AAACCTCTTCATATGAATAACTTGAACAGAAATGAAAGCTCTGCGAAAGCACGGCGCATTTATACCTGTTATACGCGATGCTACTGCCATCTGAAAATTTGCATATTGCTATCCCATGACTTTTGTCACTTCAGTGTAGTATATTCTTCATTCTGAGTGTGTTCTTCATTTTAGAGTATGCTTATCTAGGTCAAAATTTCTACTATCGATTAAATAAATCACCGTTTGCAATTTAATTACCTGTCATGAGTTTCAGAGGTAAGGCGAGCATGTGGACAAAGTTTTCAATAAGTTGACAACGCTTTGAAGCCTCAACTTTTCACAAATTAAGATACCCATCTGTGATTGTTACAAGGTATGGTAAAGTTTCTTGATCTATTTAAACGACAACTATAAAATAAGGAAGATAATTTCGAGCTTTTTTCCTATTCACAAACTTATGGCAGATATTCCATGAAACTCTTTCTGGATGTTGTCATTATCGATCGAAGTTTATAGATAGAAGATATATATATATGAATATACACTCATGTCCATAAATTAAGGTTAATTCAGAATCACACAGAAATTGAACTCTAAAATAAAAATTTCACCTGTAGAATTATCACACACATCTTGAAGAAGAATATGCAAATTACAAGAAACCACCAAATGGCACGGATAGTACGTCACAATGACGAGAGTGTAAGATCAGATCCCCCCAAGATCAGATCCCCCAAGATCAGATTGATAACTTGATACTCAGCATGCCTAGGCGATATAAGGCCTGTATTGCCTCGTCTGGGAGACATACTCCATATTAACCAACATACTAACCATGTTATACTGTTTTTTGTAAATAGGTTCTTTTTTTGAAATTTGCTCCAGGGAGTAAAAATCGCAATTTTTATTAATTATGTCAAACATATAGCATCTTTTTTGCTCTTTACCTTTTGTTTAATAAATAGACTTTACAAATAAGTCAAATTTGTTTTGCTTCTGTCTCTTTCTTTGCCTGAACTTCATTATCCTTAATTGATGGACATGAGTGTACATTCAATTGTAAATAAGAATTTGAAATATAAATTTCATTTAATAATACAAATAATAGATCCAAGAAAAAGAAATAAGGATTTAAATGAGAAAATTACGATAATTTCCTTCCACAGTCATACTAAATGCTATAATAGAAATGTTTAAATGCAAATGCTAAGTTTTTGATAAGAATTTTTATATTGTTCCTTGTAAATCATTCGTATTAAAATCTTCATAAGTATTGAAATTCGTTGAGCGAAGTGTGATTTCAATTTAGTTAGGAATTGTACTAAGAAAAAGTTGAGAAATATTTGCATTTTTTAATCTGAAATATATGGATGGGAAAGATATCTTTAACCAAAAACTTTTAGAAGTTGAGAGTCATTCAGAATTCAAGACATTGTATAAATCGTGTTTACATTTTGCTTTTCATTACGAAATAGGAATCAGCCGCCGTAGCGTTAATTTCCACTTTAGATTGTTTCATCAGCTCTTTCCTTACTTGTCAAAAATGGTGTATATATCTGGAACTTTTTGAATTCTTTACCACTACACTTTTGAACTGTAACCGTACTTGAGTGTAAGAACTTTCTCCCCCGTACTTCAGAACTTCGTTGATGATAGACGAGGGGTTTTTGTGTCTGTATTTCTAATATTATTTTTGCGTGTCATATCGTTCTTGTTATGCGTCCAATAAAAGCATTTAGGAAATATTTGATTGAACTCACTACATCAGGTCCTTTTGGATATCTCATTCGTACAGTTCGTTGAACTAGAAAGGTAAGCGAAACTTTGCACGAAATTTTCTAGTTTAGCGGATTGTTTTGGTGAGGTAAGATTTGGCACCCCCTGTCGGGATTCGAGTTAGTTAATATTCAGACAAGATTCTTTCAATTTTGAAATGTCGAATGACGAAAATTGTAAAAATAAATTGCTTGTTTAAAAAGAAACGCGGTGTTTCTAGAACATCCCTTACAAAGATTTTAACAAAACTAGAATCAGAACTATCAAACAGGGACGAAATAGATGTAGATAAATTAGAAGAATTAGTTGAAATGTTAACAACATGACTCTTTGAAAGAAACAGATAATGAATTAGAACCTCTTTACGAGGAAGACGATATTGAAACTGAAATTCAAAATACAGATGAAAAAGTTGCTCTTTGGAAATTTCGTGCTAATAAAAAAATTAGCTTGTTAAAAAAGGAATTGTGTGAAAATTAATGCGGAACACATTCCGAACAAGGTAAACAATTAAATGAGTCGAAACAAGTAGATAGCGTAGGAGTAAAATTACCGAAATTAAGTATTTCAAAATTGTATGGTGATATAAATCAATGGCTAACATTTTGGAATAGTTTTGAGCCTGCCATTCATAATAATGATTTATTAAATGAAAATGATATATTTAGTTACCTTAAAGCTCATTTAGGTGGTAGTGCTTTGAATACTGTTGAAAGTTTTTCTATTTCTGCTTCTACATATTCTGCAATTAATTTCTTAAAGGAAAGATTTGCAAAAAATGATTTATCGACACATACTTATATGAATAATATTTTAAACATAAAGCCATTAAGAAATCCAAATGATATTTGTGCTTTTAGAAAATGTTGTGATAAAATTTCAACTGAATTAAGAAGTTTAGAAGAAATCGTTTGCGATAGATCGTTTCATTTTTAGATATAAAAACGAAAAATTATTATACTGTTCTATGTCCAGCAATTTTAACAACCCCTTCCCCAAGATATTCTTTTAGAATTTAATGAAATTGAGAATGAAAACGCTTATAACAATATAGAAGAATTACTGAATTTGTGTAGCTTTGACCCTGAGATCAAGAGAACGCTCAGCCATGATGAGCAACAATTTTGTCAACACCTCTGATTTTCGATCCCTGCCGAGTCCCCTTTCGCCTCTGTATAGAACAGGGACAGGCAAACTTTTTAACATGACTTTTAACATATTTTTTTTTTAATTTTAAAAACCATATACAAGTATTACAATTTAAATATGTTAATGAGATAAATGAAGGGCAACGGGCGTACCGGTTACGGAGTTCCTAGGTGGTTTTAAGAACCACAATACCTCCACATCTTAATTGAGTTAAAAAATTTCACAAAATGAATTTGCTTAAATTAGAGAATATTAATAAATAAAAAATAAAACAATTAAAATTTAGGAAAAACATCTCTTACTTGAGAACAATTAAAGCAAGAGATCGAAAAAGCTAAGACTATCGGTACAATTAGGAGTCCGTTGACGATGCCCAAAAACAAGATAAAAAAAATTTTTAAAAAATAAAATAAAATAAAAGGAATTAGGATAATACAAGTTTACATGCATAGAATGAACAATTTGCAGCAAAACATATAAAAAAAAAAAAAAAAAAAAAAAAAAACCCATAAAATATGAGTCTTCAATTGAATTTGACTAGTATGCCAACAGATGGCGCCATCAGTCGGTTGGATAACATTTATGAAAAAATCTAGCCTGAGCTAGGAAAAAATACATTTTTTATTTGGGTACTTATAAAATAAGTAGGTTGGTTGCACTTTTAATGCAGTACAGAGCAGTATTAAATTAGCTACTGAGTTAAGTTAAAATATTAAGACAAATAATGAACCATTAGGTGATAAGACTAAATTATTTGAAATCAGAATTAGTCAACAAACAGTAAACAAAACGGGAGTCAGCCAGAGACTGTTAAGTGAATCAATGAAGTTAAGCTTTAAAAATTTAAACAACTATTAGGAAAAGACTAAGAGCTGGAAATTAAGGAACTAATTAATTAAGGACTTAAAATTGAAATTAACATAAAATTAAAAGTCAGATAGCCATGTTCTAATTTAAGGTGCACATTGTAGCAAATAAATACAATTAAAAATCTAAATTGCCAAAGATTGCAGCTCATATTCGGTAGAATCGGCAGTTGCAGAATAAATTCCACAACGCCTTTTCAATGCCGGGAAAGATTCCCAGTGCGTATCATAGCTCTGGGTCTCTTCCTGGAGCTAGCCACACCTGGATGGTATACAGGTATTTGCCTGATCGCTTCGTTACGGATCTGAGGCCATTTTGAGTGAAAAGACTTTGAAATTTTGAAAATATAGTCCATAATGGGATCAATATCTAAGTCTCTGGGGAGTTGCTTCCTTCGAACAAACCACGGGGCGTTGACTATCATAGCTATCTATTTATTTTGAAAAACTTGGAACTTCTTAAAATTTGCGGTTGAGGAGGACGCCCAAATAGGACATCCATATAAGAGAATGTAAATCATACACTATTGGAAAATTGGTTTCGTTTGTAAACCTATTCGACATCGGACCATCCTTGGACATCGGACCTTGTTTCCAACCGAAAGATTACTTTTTCTATTTGTGAGAGACCGAAGAGCTTGATTTAATGCATCACATTTGTTTATCTTTTCTGTTAAGTGGGTACAAACGTTAGCTGTCTGTCTAGAGTGACTCCGAGGTACTTGTATTCTGTGACGAAAGGTACGGGATTATTGAAAATAGTGATTTGGTTTAGAGTTGGAAGTCGTTTTCTACGGTGAAAAATTAAAACGGCGCATTTAGAGGGGTTGACTTTGATTTTCCAGATGTCTAACCAGTGTTGTAGAATAAAATAAAACTTTGTAGATTGTTTAAAATTGTGATTTCGTTTTTATGTTGCGTGATTATGGCGGTGTCGTCTGCGTACCTGGCAGTGTGAATATTTTGCGCGCGCGGAATTAAATAGGATGGGTTAGTGGAGTGATCCTTGTGGTGACCCGCTTTGTATGTGTCGCAGTGTGGAGGTGTGATTGTTTATTTTAACTTTAAATGTTCTCTTACTGAGAAAGGATTTTACAAGTTTCGCGAGGTGCACCGGCAAGTTCAGGTTTTTAAATTTATTGTAGAGTCCTGTGTACCAAATTTTGTCGAATGCTTTCGCGATGTCTAGGAAAAGAGCGCCTGTCGGATGATTATGCTTAAACCCGTGATGTATAATTTCGGTTACGCGGTAGAGTTGATGTGTGGTGCTTAGAGATTTTCGGAAGCCAAATTGTTCTGGGTTTATTATGTTGTTTTCATTACAAAACTTATTAATGTGTCTTAAGATTATATATTCATATATTTTGCTAAGAATTGCTGAGAAGTGAAATCGGGCGGTAGTTGTGCGCATGCGCGGGATCAGAATGTGTTTTGTGTATCGGGGTGATAACGGCAATTTTCCAAGCGTTTGGGAAGTAAGAAAAATTAAAAACAACTTCGAGAATGACTGAAAGCCACCAGATGAATTTTGGAGGGAGGTAGATTAACATATTGTTGCTAATTTTATCGTGACCTGCGGCCTTTTTTGGGTTTAGTGTTTTTATGAATTCAACTATGTCGTCTGCGGAGATGTTGTGGTACGTATCTGAATTAAACGGATTGTTAAAGTATTTGTTATTTTCCGAGATTGCGTAGTTGTCTGAGATGTCGTCGCTCATGTTATTTAACTCAAATTGCTCCTCCCAGCAATCTGCAATGCTTTCAGCTTTATCAGCTGGTGAGATTGCCATGTTGCCGGAGGCAGTATTGAGTGGTGGTATGTTGCCGGAACTATTTCTGAGTTTTTTATTTTTTTACAGAGCGCAGTGGAATTATTTGAGAGAGAATTTGTGGTGTTTTCCCAGTTTTTATTATTTAGAATGTTTAACAATTTCTTAATGTTCACGTGGTGTGTTTTGAATTGACGTTTAATCGCGGGGTACGAAATTATTCACTCGTATCTCCCTTTGCGTAATTTCAGAGTGCGAGTGGGAGGGACCATCTCTAGCGATCATCCAATCAGGAGCAGGATTCCACAGGGCTCACTGCTCGGTCCCAGATTGTGTTTAATCTCTGTGAACGACATACCTAAGCCAGAGTTCTGCAAACTGGCTATATTCGCAGATGACACAGGGATTATTGCACAGCACAAAACACCAAACTGCACTGCTCAATAATTATATTTCTCGCTTGGAAAGTTGGTTGACCACCTGGATGATCAAAGTAAATCCTTCTAAAAGCGCGTGCCTCCTGTTTACTCGTAAAAAGAACGTTGGTTCACTTTTAACTGTCACCCTTTTTGTCCTAATTTCTCGAAAGAGCAGGCTAGCGATCAAACACAAGTTTTTGCTCTATAAATCAATCCTTCGACCAATTCTCTTATATGGATGTCCTATTTGGGCGTCCTCCTCAATCGCAAATCTCAAGAAGCTCCAAGACTTTCAAAATAAGCAGATAGCTATGATAGTAAACGCCCCGCGGTTTGTTAGAAGGAAACAACTCCACAGAGACCTAGATATAGATCCTATTATGGACTATATTTTCAAAATTTCGAAATCTTTTCACTCTAAATGCTCTCAGATCCGCAACGAAGCGATCAGACAAATACCTGTGTACCATCCAGGGGTGGCTAGCTCCAGGAAGAGACCCAGAGCTATCTATGATACTCGCTGGGAATCTTTTCCGGCATTGAAAAGGCATTGTGGAATTTATTCTACAACTGCCGATTCTACCGCTGTGGCTGTTGTCTAGTCACTACGATCACTTCAAGCGAATCTGAGCTGCTATTTTTGGCATTTAAATCTTAACTTATTTATTTGCTACGATGTGCAACTTAAATTAGAACATGGCTATCTGACTTTTTAAGCTGTAATTTTAAATTTTAATTTGTAAATTTTTAATGGTTCACTTTCATTTTTAACTTTTAATTCTTTATTTGTTTGTATACTTTAAACTAAATCCACTTAATTATCTTAACAGCTTTTACTATTTATTTTAATTACTCATTTATCTTGTTATATTGTTTACATTCAACTTTTGATCCTTATCTTTGTTTTAAGTTTTAATTATTAATTTTTAACTGTAAATTTTAAATTTTCAATAGTAAATCATACTGCTCGATTTTCGCGTCGCACCAGGGTACTTTAGTACTTATTTTGTAAATAAAAAATGTATTTTTCCTAACTTTGGTTGGGTTTTTGAAACTGTTTTAGAAGGAGTGATGGCGCCATCTGTCGGCGAGCCAGTCATTTAAACTTTATTTCTGACATGTAAACTTGTTGTGTTTGCAACTTGTTGTTGTATGTTGCACTGTATCTATATTTGCTTAACCTTAATTTCTTTGTTTTATTTTATTATATCTTAAATTTTGTTTTAACTTTAACCTTTTATTTTTGGGCATCGTCAACGGACTCCTAATTGTAAGTATAGCTTTAGCTTTTTCGATCTCGTGCTTTAATTGTTCTCAAGCAGGAGATGTTTTTCTTAAATGTTTAATTTTTTATCTTTTAATCATCACTATTCATTAATTTTAAGCAACTTCATTTTATGCTAATGTTTTAATTAAATTAAGATGTGGAGGTATTGTGGTTCTTAAAACCACCTAGGAACTCCGTAACCGATACGCCCGTTGCCCTCAAAATTCTGGACTAACCGATTACAAACTCTTGATCCAGCTGATGGCTCCATCTGGCGGGCAATCAAACAACTTAAGGGTAATAAGATTAATATTGCTAATATTAAAAATTCTAATGCTGATGTAATTTCTAACGATAATGACAAAGCTAATCTGCTCGCGAACAGCCTTCAGAATCAATTTCAAGAAAATAATGTCTCTAATCAATTAACCACTGATAACATCAATAAGGCTATTCACTCCTTAAATTCTATTTGTAGTACTAATAAAATTGTTAATACTAAAATCTCTTTATTCTACGAATATATTAATGAGCTTAAAATTAATAAAGCACCTGGTGCCGATAACATTACCAATAAAATGCTTAAGAATCTCCCTTTTATCATATTTTATCGTATTACTAAATTAATTAATGCTATCATTAAACTTTCTTATTTTCCCCTTTCCTGGAAAAAAGCAATTGTATTACCCATTCTCTAACCAGGAAAGGATCCCTCTGATCCAGTTAATTATAGACCAATTTCTCTTCTATCCACTTTAAGTAAGCTAACTGAATATGTAATCCTTAAGAAAATTAAGAAGCACCTTTCTAACAATTCTATAATGATTCCCCAGCAATTTGGATTTACCTCTAAGCTAAGTACCACCCATCAACTCCTTAGAATAACTGAATTGATCTCTGAAGGTCTCTGTAATAAAACTCTAACTGGGGTAGTATTTCTAGATGTAGCCAAAGCTTTTGACAGGGTTTGGATCAATGGACTCATACACAAGTTAACTGCCTATCATTTTCCTAATTATCTCACTCTGCTCATTAAATCTTACTTACACAATAGATCATTCGCGGTTAAAGTTAATAACTCTCTTTCATCCAATAGAACCATCAACGCTGGAGTACCCCAGGGGTCACTCATTGGACCAATTCTTTTTCTGTATATCAATGATATTCCGCAATGCAATAATATTAACCTTGGAATCTACGCTGATGACACAGCTATTGTCGCAAAGGCTAAAAACACGCAGCAACTACAAAACATATACACTAATTATTTTAAAAATCTCGAAACTTGGCTC
>BPLQ01002104.1:0-51789 GCA_021605075.1 Caerostris darwini
TGGAACACCTCTACAAGCAGTTTGGGAATGACAGAATTTTTGGCATTTGAAACAACGTAAAGGATTCGGAATATATGGACAGACAGGGCAATTCAAGTAACCCGCCTTCACACTAGATGGCAATGTTGTGGAAGAGAATGTCAATATTATATGTTTTGTTACAATAATCTCTCCATTTCTTTTAATGGTAATACGGCGAGCGGGAGAAACTCCCTGGTCAGATAACCCCTCTACAATTTCAGAATAGGTACAAGAAAGTAGATCAGTTTCGGAAATAACACCTTTATTGCTGTTTAAGGATTTGTGAGGTGAAACTTGTATCGGCTGATTGAGAAAAGTTTTGGTAAGCAGTAAAGATTGATTGAATTGTTTCGGTTGTTTCAATGAGGAGATCACCAGATTTAAGCTTTTTGATGGACTTCGAACTATTCGGTATACCACGAAGGTCCTTTTCTATGGCAAAAGGGGATTCGGAAACGACATTCTGTGATATTTACGAGATAAAAAATCTAGTTGTTTTAGTAAGATTGTCGATAGTAGATGGAGATGAATTACGACGAGCATCGGAACACAAGGTTGAAGGAATGTTTTGAGCATCCATTAAAAAAAAAAAAAAAAATGGCAGAAACATTCGGGTCCCAGATGGCACCACCCACCATGGAGGCCAACAAGGAAAAGCAAATTTATGCCTTGGTGGTGATCAGGATCTATACGGTCAGAGCCACTCCCTGAAACGGCCTCCACCCTTAGTGAGACGCCCAAGAAGTACGCTCTTAAGTGCAAATTCGCCAAGTACAAATTCGACGCCCTCACTTGAATCCAAAGAAATTCAGCAAGCAGCAGGAATACAAAGAAATTCAAGCAAGCAGCAGGGTTCTATTTTTTTGCCGAAGAATTAGAATAGCTTAAGATAATAGTAATAAAAATTAATAATGTCATTAATTTTTCATTATGAAAGTATTAATTTTAATTTAAATTAATTTTTTTAATGAATAATTTCGGTTTTCCCTATGCTTTTAAATGGTTAAAATTTAATGGCGACCCAATATATCACTCTGTACATGTTAATGTAACACTATTATTTTTATAGGTTACAATGACTGTTTAATTGTAAAAGAAGGTATCATTAAATATGAAATATTAATTTTCCAAGTTTTAAAAGATTTCTAAAGTTTATAAAAATGTTATGCAAAAAGTTAATGTAGAAATTTAAAAAAAAAATTCCTCACTCCCCCTTTTTTTCTCCCTCATCTTAAATAAAATTCGAGAAACCGCTGAATTCTTCAGTTAATTGGCAAAAATAATTTTCTTAGTTAGGGCACAAATTTTGAATGAAATTTTAAATTTTAATGTTTCCTGTCTGCGTTCACTAGAGGGTTTTTCGTTTTCAAAGAATTTTGAATTACAAAAGTTAACATGGATAAATGGGATCGGACAACAATGCGCTTACATAAAAGATGAAACTAAAAGTTGCTGCATTGTATTACATCTTAACTTGAACAAAAAGTAAAGTTGCAGTTTACAGCGATAAGGGTTTTAACAAAAAGAAAGAACTTTTCTAGTCAGTGGGGTCAGTAAGGGCTGATTTAGACAGGAAAGGTTTTTGTCATGCTTTTGTTCAAAAATTTTCTAAAAAGGTGTGTTGAAAGGTTTTTCAAAATAGTAAATAGCTTTTTACAATTGATTGTTTTGAACAATTTTTAACGTCTCCGCGGTTTATTATTGGTTCTTTTTAAAATTGTTTTGATACACATGGCATTAAGGCATTGGTCTAAATTTTTTTCGATTCTGGGAAACGAATAAATTAGGGGGGCACCATATGTACAAGGCGGGGCTTATGGGCTCTATAAATGATGGGAATAGATTTGAATACTTCTTTCTGGTTATCAGAAGTTGAATTTTCTTTTACGTAAAAGGACGAGTGGCGAGCTTTCGCCAATATATGATTTGTGTAAATTGACAAGTAAGCAGCTTTTGTTGAAATACAATAACAAATATCTAAAGAAGAAACCAGTCAGAGTTTTACCATACAGAGCACCTACGTAAAATGACCAGCCGAGAGCAAATATATGACCTACGTAAATTGACTGGTAAACAGCTGCTGTAAAAGTACAACAACCCATATTTACCAAAGAAACCAGTCAATTTAGTACCAACGACAAGCACAAAGAAAAAGTAAGTACATTTTTTAAATATATTAAAATATTAATTTTAATCGAATTATCTGGGTTTTTTTATCAATTGATGCTATTTCCATCAAAGAGTTTTTCTATAGGCTCCTAAAGCCTAAGAAAATAAATTTTAGGTTAAGGAAATTCGGATGTTATTGTGGTTCGTAATTCTTTTCTCTGTGTGTATACGTGCGTTCATTTGGAACATTATTTAAATTGAAAAATAAAAATATTTGCGACTTCTCTACTAAATGAGATTAATATTGCTTATTTTGGCTTGTGACTTAAAATTTGAGTCAAATTGTTAGTGAAAATACATTTTATAAAACAAAATCATTATTAATATATGATTTTTTAAGATTGCTGTTTTTATTTTAGTAAGTTTGGTTTAATTAAAGTTATTGCGATGTATTAAATTCGATTGTATTTGCATCTTGAGTTTTCCTATTTTGTATTTTTAAGGCTTCAGCAGCAAATTAATTTATAAATCGGAAGAAAAAAAAAATCACTTTTTTTTCCTTGAGATAAGTTGCATAACTAAAACTCTGCGGCTAACTTTAATATTTCTTATCGTTTTAATGAAAGCGTAAAAAATTTTAAACATTGTTAGATTGAAAAGTAACTGCTAATATCAAATTTTAGAACCAGTGATATTAAATGCGATTATTATGAAACTAGCTCTTTAAAAGGTAGGATTGTGGGATTTTATGGCACAGGAGACAGACTAGGCTATGCTGCGCCAAACAAAGCTCTTTAAAGGAACGGGGGGAAAATAGAGAGCAATTTTCATTATTTCTTTTAGCCTAATAAATTAAATCCTTTGTTAAAATTATAAATCTCCCAGTTTAAGGGACAACTACTTTCGGTACATAAGTTATTACTGTTTACCCTATAGAAACTTCCGAAAACTTTGTGTAGTTACTGGATTTGACATTTCCTATATTCAAGTGTTTTACAATTTTTAAGCTCAGATTCCAACTTTCAAAATCCCTGGCTATTGTACAAAAAAAAAACTTGCTTCTTAAATATTTCATGCATTTTTTCTAACATTGTAAGGGGGAGGTTGACTCGGTGATAAACACAACAGTTTATGAAGAAATGTTACATTTAGCTCCAGCTCCGCTGTATATCAGTTTTGTTCACTTTTTTCTTTTGTTCCATCCATTAACGTGATGCCTGTGCCGTAAATATGCCCACCAGACATTACTTATGACTCGTGGACAGAAGCTACAAAAACGACATCTTTATATATTTGGAATATCAAGTTCAAATGAATTGGTTTGGAAATTTATTTCTAACAATCTTGTGCCTAAGATTTGGGAAAATGATATAATTATGCCTTTTATGAATGTACACCTATGTTGTTTTTCGGAGCAGAAATCAATGGCAGCCCACTCATTGTAGAGGTTCATCCCCCCTCCTCCCTCAAGTCCTATAGGCGGCCTCCAAGCCGGCGAGGGGGTGTACCTGGGCGGAACGGGTGAAGTACGTCGGGAGAGTAATCTCCTGGTAGAGACACCCAAAACGTGAAGGCCGTTCCATTATGCCCAGCCGAGGTCTGTAGGCATCGGAGCTGCGTCAGGCTTCCACCACCGGTACTCTAGTCGTAAGACAACGGAAGCTGCCCATTACCTCATCCATGAAGACACTAGCCCTTGAAATAAACGACATTCCGGCTGATGCTATTAAAATGTACAATGACGGCAGTAAAAACGAGAAAGGTGGAACTGGAATATATATAATTTCAAATAGTAATTACATGAAGATTCAGAGAAGGAATCCTGATGGCTTCTCTGTATTCCGTAGCGAGCTCATTGCTATAAACGAAAGCCTTCACTATATTGCGACTGTTACTGCAGGTAATAGAATCTGAATTGTAACTAATAGCAGGAGTTACATTCAGCACTTGGCTAATTGGCCCAGTGTTAGAGACAGTGTAGGTGCATCTATTCTCAAAAAGCTAAAACATCTTTCAGTGGATCATCAGATCCACATACGGTGGATCCCTTCCATGTCGGCCTTGAGGGGAATGAAATGGCAGATGCATTGGCCAAAGAGGGTGCTAAAGTATTGGTTCCACTTGAGTCCCTTACCTACACAGAGATTTACTCACAAGCAAAGTTAAATGGAAAAAAAATTTGGTCTACTCCCCCAGTGCACCAGTGGTATCGGGGCCATCGACCTGGCGGTACTTTGGCACTTAATTGTGACAGGCAGGGACAAACTGCAATCACCCGTTTGCTCAGTGGACACTTCAGAACTATGACTTTCTCAGATGGTTTGAAAGCTTTCGACACTTGCACCAAGTGCTCCTGAGTGATTGTTTGCGAAAATGTTTGTCATGAAATAAGCATGCAGTTGACAATAAATGAAAACAAAATATCTCTGTGGGCATGATGTAATTGAACATTTTTTATAATTACTCAATATGACGCTGCGACACGTTATTAACGATATGGTTACATACGTGACAACGTTTACTTTGAATTGCAGGGGTCCTTCTGATTCTCGAGAGGAGAAATAAAGCACATACCAAATATTTTTTTAAACTATTTATCGTGTATCAAACATGAATTTCGATTAAGTGATCCGAAAGTTTTAGATGCGATATTAAATTATTTAGCCGAGCAATATGGAAAGAGTCCCCTAAAGCAGGGGTCGGCAACCTTTTGAGTCGGAAGAGCCAAAAATGACAATTTACAAAATTTCAAAGTTTTAAAGAGCCACAAAATTTTTTCTTGCCAACAATAAATAACCGGTGGGCTGAAAAGTTCATAGGCTGACACATAGATGGCGCTACTAGTATTAAATCCATACGATTTTTAGTTCGCCCAAACCTTCAAAAGGCACGTATATAAATTTGATAGCTGTTCGCTATTAATATGTGAGTTATAGCATTTTTAGTGTTCATCACGTGAAGTCCACTAAGCTGACTGTCGATCGGATTCCGGTGTGAAATGATGGAGCCATGTTTCATCCATTGTCCCATATCGACGAAAAAATTCGGGTTTATTACGATTGAATAGCTCAAAACACTGCTTAGAATCATCAATTCGTTGTTGTTTTGGGTCGATTGTGAGCCTGCGCGGCACCCACTTTGAACAGAGCTTTCGCATATCCAAATATTCATTCACGTTATGTCCAACACGTTCCGTTGATATCTTTAGGGTCCGAATAATGTTTATCGAGCCAAGCCTTGGCTTCAATAGTATTTATATTTTTTGGCCAAGCAGAAATGCTTTATTAACCCACGAAATTGCTTTTTATCCATTTTTTCAAACTAACAAAAGTTGCTTCACTAAAAATGATATAACTCCCATACTAATATTGCACCAGCTGTCAAATTTATACACGTGTCTTTTGAAGGTTAGAGCTAACTAAAAATCTTATGGATTTAATACCAGTAGCGCCGATTTAATAATACTAGCCCACCTGTTAATACTCGCATAAATAAAGTTTTTTTATAAAAAAAAACTAATCTATTTATTCATAAGAAAAAATATCTATTTATTCATTATATCATTCTATTTATTCATTATTAGATAACTTATTATAACTTATTATTTAAGTAAAAAACTTATTATTTAAGTAAAAAATTAAAACAAACATTTACTTACAACACTAACTGTAACTTGTAATTTAACAAAAAATGGAACAAACAAATTCAATGGAAGCGATGGCTTTGCATGGTTATTCAAGTAGAAAATTTAAACTTTATTAAACAATGTAATTTGTACTTAAAATAAAAAAGCAATAACATACATTTGAGCAAACATATTCAATGGGAGCATTGGCTTTGCATGGTTTTAGAAAGTTTGGATAAATTTGGCTCATGACTTGTTGCTTTAAGTTTTAAACACGACTCTAAATTTTCATTTGTTAGTTGGCTTCTTACTTTACTTTTAATTATATTCATGCAAGAGAACGCTTGTTCGCACGAATATGTCGATCCAAAGATAGTCAGTACTCCAAATGCCAACTTCTTCACCTCACTGTAGCAATCTGGAAGACTATTCCATGCGTCGAATATAAGTGCCTCAACTCGCGGCATTTCTTTTAAAGTTGTCCACTTTTGTTGCGTTACGTACATACATTTCTGGACCTCCAACTCTTCCAACTTGCTTTTCAACTCCGTAAATTTTCCACTCCACAAAGCTTTACTTTTTAAATCGATCAATTGCATTTCTAGAGATCCAGTATCAATTCCAAATGGCTCAATGTGGATTTCGTTACTATTTGTGTTGAGAGGATTTACTATGAATGCTAGAGTGGTTTTGTTGGTTTTGAATTGCTCAAATCTGTCAGCAAATTCATCTTTAATTTTTTTTATAACTGACCTGAAGTACCTCCTGTCAACAGTTGCACTAGTTTTATCACGATATTGCTTCAGAAATTGAAAATGAAGTAATTTACCGCTCTGAATATCTTCTGCAAAAAGAATTAATTTTTCTTCAAAACAAACCAATTCTTCTACCAAAACATAGGCTGGGTTTCCCTTTCCTTGCAGTTTTAGATTCAGCTCATTTAATTTCGCTGTGATATCCACCATAAAGTAAAATTTTTGCAACCATTTGTCGTTCTCTAATTCAGGGTGATTAATGCCTTTTTCATTTAGGAATGTATTTATTTCATTCAAGCACAAAGCAAAACGTTTCAACACCTTACCTTTGGAAAGCCATCGCACTTTATTGTGAAGTAGGAAGTCGGAATACTGAGTCTCCATTTCGTTTAAGAATTCTTTAAACTGACGATGGTAGAGTGCTTTTGACAAGATGCTGTTAACAATCTTGATTACCAAATTCATGACCTCAACTATTTCGACAGGAAATGTTTGGGCACAAAGCGCTTCTTGGTGTATTATGCAGTGAAACGTAAGAATTTCGTGGTTTATTTTGCTCTGAAGAATCGTTATTGCCCCTTTATTTTTTCCTGTCATACTTCTGGCTCCATCAGTTGCTATTGAAACGATTTTATTTAAATCGATCTTATTGTCTTCAAGGCATTTTTGCACAGCATTCGCTATATCTTCCCCTCTAGTTTGTCCCGAGAGCGGTAGCAATCCTAGAAGTTCTTCTTTTGGACCTTGGGAAGACATATACCTGACAAAAAGGGCAACTTGTGCCGTGTCTTTTATGTCGCAAGACTCATCTATAGCAAGTGATATGACAGAAGAAAGTTGAATATCTTCCACCTGCAAATATGTTACATTTGAAGACATTTTAGCTATTCTATCTTGTACTGTTTTAGCGGATAATGGCAAATCTTTGATTTTTTTCAAGATTTCTGGTTGGTTTTTGAAATCACGAAACAGTTCTTCAGATGCACGTATGAAGCAATCTTTGACATACTCACCATCTGTGAATGGTTTGCCTTTTTTTGCAATTTCTAGTGATACCGCGAAGCTTGCTAGATTAACATTACTTGTAAATTGCACCCAGTTACTTAACATGGAACTTGATTGCTGTTTTTGTTTTTGGAGCTCGTCGACAGCTTTTTTTCGTTCTTCGCCGGCTGGATATTTACTAGCAAACTGAGTATGTTTTTTAGTGAAGTGTCTCTCTAAATTTGATTTCTTATTGTGTGCGAGTTTTTCGTGGCAAATGAGACAAGTCGGAAGGCCATCTGAGTTGCATATGAAAGCGAACGACTCCGTCCAATCCCGATTGAATTCTCGATGTCTATCTTCAGTTCTTCTCTTTTTTTTTTGTAGATGCCATGCTTGCGGTAAAGCTGTAATAAAGGATCTTTAAAATTATTATTTAGGTATCCAAAACAGCAGATTACAAATTTTGCGATTATTCGAGCACAGTCCGAGTAACTAAATAAAAGCACAAAAATAAAAATCACGCTAGGTGCGAGAGAGAGAGAGAGAATCGAGTACGAAACCAAAACCATCGTTTCAGTCCACCAGAACCAAGGCGAAAATAACCTTTGATCTTGAAAAGCGGCGCCGAGGGGGAAAGCAACCATCGGTTGTCTGGGAAGAAACTAATAGCAAGCGCATTGTTTATTAATATTAAGTACGTATCGTGGAAGTTTGCGGCTGCTGGGAAGAGAAATATCATAATCAAAATTTTGAAGATCTTTGAGGACCTGGTTATTGAAATGAGAAACAGAATCATAGAACTTTGTTTCTTTGAGTGCGGTGAAAAGCGAGTACAAGTGGCTGAGAGATAGAATCGGGACCTAATCCTCGTTAATCGATTCAGAACGATTTTTAAATGCTTTTTTTTTATAAAATAAATAATATTTGCTAATGGATACAAAGAGCCGCAGCTTCACATCCAAAGAGCCACATGTGGCTCGCGAGCCACAGGTTGCCGACCCCTGCCCTAAAGCTATGTTTCAAGGTCTGTAAAATGCAGAAGTCTTGTACCACCCCACATCCACTACCTGAAAGTTATCCATAGTCTGAAAGCAAATTGACTGGATGCCGGACAAGTAGTTTAATATTTTTGTATACTCCCATTTTGTGCTTGTAAATGTCCCATTTTAGCAGTAAGTTACAAGAAATACTCCTTTGTTAAATTTTCTTTTCAAATTTTGCTTTGCACTTCTATAAAACACGGAAGATACATTTTGTAGTCGAAATCCTTGTTCTTTAAATTGCGATTTTATCACGGCAAGTCCGACAACACAGCCTTCCCATTTATTTAAATTCTGAATACGTTCATACGTATTCAGAATTTAAGTGATTCACCCCCTTCATACCTCAGCACAGCTTAATTTCTCAAATCCCGAAACCACAACAAAACAGTCTTATTTTGAAGGGTAGCGTTTTTAAAGGGACCAGGCATTTCAAATTCAAGTGCATTAGTGTTTTTCCAACCCCCAACCCTTAGATTGTAATGACTTTATTTAATGGAGAACAATATAATTTTAATGTTTTAAACTATATACGAGTGTATAAGCTTTCTGTAATATGTTTTGATATAGAGTTATACACTTCTTAAATTTTTATTTCAAACTATATACAGCTTTATGTAATTTAACGTAGAAAAAACTTTTTATAACTAATTTGTAACAATAAATATTCTCGACCCTCATTTTAGTATTTTAAATAATCTCTAAATTAAGGCTTCTGAGCTTGATTATGAAAAGTCGTTACTTCTCACTACAAATTACATCTATAACAAATGCAATTCGCTTTTGAAGACAAGCTTGTTCTAATTTTAATGATCATTTCAATTGGAAGAGTGTTTCCACATATGCTTCATCCTATCGTTACCCCAAAAAGTCGTCAAAGCCGCTTGTCTCTAAATATGTGATTTTACCCCCGCTACTTCCCCAACAACACAATCTCTCCCAACAGGCCACCACCATTCAAATTGCGAAACACCCAGAATCCCAATAAATCTTAATCCCTCACCATCTCCTACATCAACAAGTCTAGCCCAGTTGGCCAGTAAAATTCAAGCATCTTTTTTCCAAATACTACACCTTTAAATTTGTAAAATAATATCTGTTAGAATTTTATGTAACTATTTGGTTGGCAAGAAAGTAATTTGTTTTCACCATTTAAATACATATTAAAAATTGAACGTACTTTCTTGCCAACCCAATAAGAGTCAGTGAATTTTCCCAAATTCTTCTAAAGTCCTTATTAAAGATCATGGTGCTTAAATTGCAGAAAAGAAGAATCGACAGTCTATATAGAAAAAGCCAATTCAGGTGTGGAATTTTTTTGGTGGACCAACTACCCCTACCAACTATAAATTTATTCTCAACATGATACTAACAACCCAGTACTGCTCCAATATTTTTCAAATACTACAACTTCATTTCTCACCATTACAATCTTCTCCAACAGACTACTACTACACCACGACATCACTGTGCTTGGAGCTCAGTTGCCCATTTACAGTTTGGGAATGATGTAGATGACGATTTCCGTTTTAGTTCTTGAAGAGAGCGGTCGTGTTTACACCTCGCTCCTGATCTTAAACGGAATTTTTGTACAGCGCTTTGACTGGTTTTTTGCTTTTCACGCTTAAATTAAATAATTTTATTTAATTCTTGATCTTTAATTTACTGTTATCGAATTCATTAGTAATCCAAGTAATTTGCTATCAGCAGGAAACTTTGACTATTTTCCAGCTCTACCGACCATGTGTTACATTGAGTCAACTGAGAGCCCTGCAGTGTTAACATATACCATAGAAATGGAATCGGAAACTACCAACAATAATCCAGCGCCCCTCTTCGAGAAATCTCGGATGAGTATATCCTGATTAATCAGGGCCTATTCAGAAAAGCTTCTCACTTTAAGCTGCAGCTGACACAGACGGCCGCATGGATCGGCAAATTAAAAATGGAGGATTCCGCTGCATCTCAACTCCCTGCCGAGATGGCAGAGCTATATAAATTACTTGACGGGATCAAGTATGAATTGGGACTATCATTGTTCCAAATTCTCTCGATAACTGAGATCGAGAAAAGGAGCCAAAGGGCCCAATATGCGAGAGAACTACTCAGTACCACAACGGCCCCAGCATTGCCTATTTTGGACGAATCTGGCCTTAACCTGATGAAGTAATCTACCATTAGTCACAAAGAAAAGCGACCTGCCTATGGGGAAGGCTTTAAACCCACTGTAAAACATCCAACAACAAATGAAGGCCAAAAAGCATCACCAAGTGACTAACCCTTCAGTCACTCAATAACCCCTTCACAGCAGCAGGTAATCTAAACTCGATTCCTGAGCTAAACGAAGCCATGGCAGTTTATGATACTAAACCGCCCCCAATTTTCTTCCAGCCGCCGAGCGACTGGAATTATGTGCTGAACATCTTAAAGACTGATATCCCACTCCTCCAGTGTAAATACACTGGAAGATTTATGAAGGTCCAAGTCAGTAATGATGACGACTTTCGTAAGTTAACCAAATTCATGGACGAGAGGGGCTTAAACTACAAAAGCTACACCTTGAAAGAGGAGCGTCCAATTAAAGTGGTGATTAGAAGGCTGCCGACTTCCCCCAACATTAATGACATTATGGAGGAACTGGCAGAGGAGGACTTTGGGATTATGAAAATCTCCCGCCTCTCCAAATTCAAATCGAGAGAGCCCATGCCTCTATTCTAAGCCCTACAGAGGACTCCCCGGCCCCAGTCAGTGCTGGAACTGCCAGGTATATTTTCATTCGTCTGAGGTCTGTAGATTTCCAACCAGATGCGTTCGTTGTGCGGCCCGCACAAAGCCGAGACGTGTGACAAGCCAGCTGACCAGGCCCCATCATGTATTAACTGCGGCGGTGACCACGCTGCAAACTGGTGAGGTTTCTCCAGATGCGGTCACAAGAAAAGCCCCGGCAAGAAGAAGCCTTTGCTACCCACTCCCATGCCCGTGACACAGGAACTGACGTTCGCCAACCTGACCGCAGGCCACGAAAGACAGATGCCAGTCCAACGACAAAATCCACCCCCGCGGATCACCCAGGTGGCGACTACTGGAATCCCCGTTCCCGTCTACGAGCCATGCGTCTGCACCGATGCCCCTGCTGCTGCCTCTTCTAACCAGCAGTTCGACTGTGCCGAGATAATAGGCCAATTATTTCGGTACATCCAGCAGGGAATGGCTGCACACATTCTTGTTCAAGCTTTTAAAGAATGCATGCCTCAACGTAGAAACGAGACAGAGAACCACACCAGGGCCTACATCATTTTCAAGGCCTATGTTGACATCGACCAGAGCAGTAAATTTTAATGTTCAGCTCCGACGTGCAACTTAGGATTGCCACCTGGAATGCGAATGAACTGCGTTAAAAATCAACGAGGCAAGAGAATTCGTGTTAGAGCACGACTTGGATGTTCTTTTAGTCCAGGAAACTAAATTAGGGCCTGGAGAGACCCCACTGATAGCTAATTACCGATTCTATCGTTACCATAGAGTCAATCTCAGTTCTAATGTAAGCGGAGGCACCTGCTTTTATATTAAAAATTGCATCATTATTTCTGGACGTAGCCAAAGCCTTTGTTTTGGCATAATGGCTTATTACTCAAGCTCATACGACTTGATTTTTTGGCCCAATTTATTAATTATTCACTCGTATCTCACTTTGCGTAATTTCAGAGTGCGAGGGACTATTTAGCTATCATCCAATCCGGAGCGGGGTTCCACAGGGTCCACTGCTCGGTCCCAGATTGTTTCTAATCTCTGAACGACATTCCTAAGCCAGAGTTCTGTCAACTGGCCATGTTCGCAGATGACACAGCTATAACTGCACAGCACAAAACACCAAATTCCGTCGTTGCTTTAATTAATAATTGCATTACTCGCTGGGAAAGTTGGTTGACCACCTGGTAGATCAAAGTAAATCCTACTAAAAGTGCGTGCCTCCTGTTTACACGAAAAAATAACATTGGGTCAATTTTAAATGTCACCCTTTTCGGCCAAAAAGTCCCCTGGGTAACTAAGTAGAAGTACCTGGGGTTAGTTTTGGACTCAAAAATTGACTAGCAATACCCATTTTACCAAAGTAGTTGCTAAAGCAAATGCTGCTAGCGTTAAGCTCAAAAGCCTAATTTCTCGAAAGAGCAGGCTAGCGATCAGACAAAGTTTTGCTCTACAAATCAATCCTTCGACCAATTCTCTTATACTGATGTCCCATTTGGGCGTCCTCCTCGACCGCAAACCTGAAGAAGCTGCAAGTATTTCAAAACAAACGTATAGCTATGATAGTTAATGCTCCGTAGTTTGTTAGAAGGAAACAACTTCACAGAGACCTTGATCCTATTATGGATTATATTTTCAAAATTTCAAAATCTTTCCATTCCAAATGCCCTCAGATCCGCAACGATGCGATCAGACAAATACCTGTTTACCATCCAGGTATGGCTAGCTCCAAAAAAGGTCCAGAGCTATTTATGATACGCACTAGGAATCTTTTCCGGCTTTGAAGAAACGTTGTGGAATTTATTCCGCGACTGTTGATTCTACCGCTGGGGCTGGTGTCTAGCTACTTCGATCAATTCAAGCAAATCCGAGCTGCAATCTTTGGCATTTAAATCTTAATTTTTTGCTATTTTAACTGCTATATTGGCTTAATTACTTTGTAAATCTTTTTAATCCTGTTTAATTGTTTTAATTCTTAACCTGTTAAGCTTTTATTTTTATTTTTGATGAATTTTTAAAAATTTTTTAATATTTTTCTCTTATCAATCCTTTTAAATTTTTATTTCAATAGCTAATCTTAATAGCTCTGGTCGAATCTTAAATACTTATTAAGAAAAGGTTAAAAATAGTACTATAAGAAGCAAATAAAAAAAAACTTTTTTCCCGACTTTGGGTTTTTGCAATGTCTCTGAAACCTGAATGATGGCGCCATCTACCGGCGAACCTGGAAAACAATTTAAAGATCCATTTTGTATGTTTGTTTTCTATTGTCTGTGTGACTGTTTGCTGCTATGTAATTTTGAAATTTTTAATGTACTTTAAAAATATAAAAATAAGATACATAATTTTAACTTCAACTTTTTATTTTTGGTAATCGACAACGGACTACTAATTGTACCGATAGCTCTTGCTTTTTCGATCTCTTGCTCTGATTGTTCTCAAACAAGAGATGTTTTTCTTAATTTTAATCATTTATATTTTTCTTTGCTTAAATTACTGAATAAAAATAAAACTTATTTTTGCGCAAATGTTTTAACTATTTTAAGATCGAGGTTTTCGTTGTTGTTGTTGTTGTTGCTTATCCCCTTGATTTAGAACCCTAAACCAACTCCAGTAGATCATGCTGCATCAATAGATCGTAAACTGTCCTCCCCTCATTCAACAGTTGCCTCACAGAGGCACCAATACAATCTATGAGATGAGAGGGAGATGCGATGGTCGAACATTGACAAAGGGCATATGTCTTCTCGTCTCCATTGAAGGTCAAACTCTTAATGTGGCCAGTCCTTAGTCTAGCTAAAACCGTGGTTCTTAAAACCACATTGGAACTCCGTAACCGGTACGCCCGTTGATGTAGATGAGAAGTATGAATGAGATCTGTGACGTTCTACGGTCATATGAAACCGGGACCTGCGGCTTAAAGTGGATTCCGAACCACTACAAACATCCATGGCACCGCTGGGATTCTCCAACAGACTACTACTAAAGCATTTTTCCAAATACTCTAGTTATTTCATCTCTTACATCCCGCTTCAACACCAAGTCTTCCTCATAAAGCCAATAGTACTAAAGTATAATACTATTGGCTAAGAAAAAGAAAAAAAGAAAAAGCCATTTTCCAGGTACTCTGATCCCAAATATTTGATAGTATTTAATATTGAAACTTTCCATTCAAAAATCCAATTTCCAGTATTCTTTGATAAATCACATACTCTACTACACCAACATATTTTTCCTC
Source organism: Caerostris darwini (assembly GCA_021605075.1). Classification (NCBI taxonomy): domain Eukaryota; kingdom Metazoa; phylum Arthropoda; class Arachnida; order Araneae; family Araneidae; genus Caerostris; species Caerostris darwini. Next base: position 14,524 of record BPLQ01002104.1, read on the forward strand.
AACAGACCAGTACTATTGAAATTTTTCTCACTCCAGATATTTCAGATTCAAGCTATTGCAGCAAGAATCACGCTACTTCACCACCGACAAATTTTTTTTACCCGACAGGTCATTATACAAGTATTTTATCTCACATCCTGCTACTACACCAACATTCTTAATCGGCAGGCTATTTTGTCTTAAATGCTCGAGATATTTCAAATCCAATTAATAGTGTTTATTGGTGAAAATTCCCATCAGCAACCTCCAAATCCCTATCTCTCGCATCCCGCTAATACACCAACAACACAATCTTCGTAGCAGGACAGGTATTTTACTTAATCCTTTTTCCAAATACTTCGGATATTTCATCAACACTTTTCCTCAATATCAACAATATTGTTCCCAAATAGTCTAGGACTGATTTTCCAAATATTCCAGATAGTTCATATGCAATTGAAAGTTTAATAGTAAAATTTCCAACAGTCTGCCTCAAAAGCCAGTACCCTATAATCATTTTTTCTTACAAATACTCCCAATTCAATTCATATTTATAAAAAGTATACATTTTTTACTGTATTATGCAATATACATTTTTCATACATATAATCGAATTTGTATGGCGAAAGTCACAACCATATTCACTATCCGCAAACTGTATAAAGAAAAACCATCATAACATTCACAATACAATAATTTGTGAGTAAAACAAAGGCTATATACGAATATGTCGAGCCAACTAGGATTCGAACAGGGAACCTCCTGATCCGTAGTCAGGCGCGTTATCCGTTGTGCCAGTCCCACGTAGGTTTGAATGTCTTAAGTACTTTCATTCTACATAGGTTAAATCGCTCTTCATAAGTTAAAATAAAATCACTCATCCTGGCGATCCTAATCATAAGATAATAAACTCTTATCAAATTATTTTAGAGTCGTCGGTCCTTGATAAGTCTACAACGTTTAAATTAAATCTGCTCGCTTAAAAGTATGGCAAAATCGAGCACAAAGAGTCAGTTAAAAACAAACATACAGGTGAAACTAATAAAAGCGTATTAAAAACTCTGAACTGCATCACATTCAGATCCCTTCAAAAAAAAAAGACAAAATTGCAAAAGAGCACTACACAGAACAATACAACGTCCAAAGAAAATTTACAAAGAATGAACTAGAATCAGGACCATTTTGCATAGTAAAGGTAACACTAGTATTCCTACACTCAAGTTGTGCAATGAAACAACCAGACTTCGTAACGCAAAACAGTAGTGCATCTAATTCAGACGGCTCAAAAAAGAAAATTGAAGATTCGTAGTGCGTATCAGCTGCAGCAACGAAGCTGTCAAAAATATAAGTCAATTTCTAGTCATGAAAAGTGAAATACTAGAACTGAATTTGGCAGCTAAAAAAAAAATATTTAAAATATACAATAACAGAGTGAGAACAAGTTGTCTAGGAAATAGCAAAACCCAAAATGAACAGTTAAAAAAATAACATCAGGAGTATGAATTTAACAAGAATACATACACTCAGCATAAAAACCACTTATTTCTCTATTCACCGATCGGCTTGATCCAAGTTAAATAACAGAGCTAGCGACATGTATAAGCACAACACATAAGCACAAAAACCGAAGAACTGGGCCTGAATGGTCGAGTGGCTAGCGCTGTGGCGCTCGGTGCCACAGGTTTCGGGTTCGAGTCCCGGCGGTGACATGGATGTTTGTAGTGGTTCGGAATCTATTTTAAACCGTACGTCCCGGTCTCATATGACTGCAAGAGCGTCACGGAGCAAAAGTCAGACTTCTCCCTACGGGTGCGCCACCACAACAGAAGGTGCCCCTTTCCCACCATCCATGAGTAGATCACTCATGGACTGTCCGTAACGCACTGCAGGACATTGAGGATTAGTCACAACAAAACCGAAGAACTGACAAGGAGTGAATTAGAAACACGACCATTTTTGTCATCCAAAATCTACTACCAATATTTGCTACATGCAAATTGTATAACAAAACCATCATAGCATCACATATGGAAATACTGCTTGAACAAAGTTAATTATATAAATGCAATTTTAAAGATATACACATATTGAATTGTTTCTATTTCGTTCTGTGTAATACAGTACCAAATAGAAACTATTAATTTCTTTTGAAGTATTCCGTCAATGTAATTTAAAAACAGAAATGATATGAAATTAATCTATACTATTTACAACAAATAGTCCTAATAATTAAAATTTATTTTGAACTGATAATCAGTGGCAAGCGTTGTATAACACATTTCAAATACAAGACACTTACTAGTAAAAGAGAAAGTAATTTTAAAACAGAAAACTCTGATAACATGACAGCCGCCAACATTCTGCACGCCTACCGATAAAAAGACTGCAGTTGCAATTACAGTTTTTATGTCACAGGTTATTATCGTTCGGAAAATTATCGTTCAGAAAGAAGTTAGGAGCGAATATGAGTCAACTTCGACTTCACCGGCAAAATTACATTTTGGGTTATTATATGCGACTGATTTCATCAACATCTACCTTTTTGAAGTTTTTGATAGTTTTCATTTTATAATTTTATTAAATAAATAATTCTCTTTTAAAAAAAAAGGGCATTTAATTATCTATTTTGCTTATTAACTCAAAGAGCATGAGACCACCACTATGTTTCAACATTTTACAAAGAAGGGGCTAGTGGCCGCTACGCGGCCAAGGATCTCCGTAATAATCTACAATAACAACCGGCAAAATTATTCAAGAATACGTCATAATTTTTTTTCGATGAAAAACAGGGGGGGGGGGGGGGCTGAGATAAATTAACTTGATTCTTCTTTTCTCTATTTTTATCGCTGAGATCCCAACTAATCGGGCCTGAATGGCCGAGTGACTAGCTCTCTGGCGGTCGGTACCACAGGTTTCGGGTTCGAATCCTGGCAGTGCCATAGATGTTTGCAGTGGTTCGGAATCCACTTTAAGCCGTAGGTCCTGGACTGTTAAGCCCTCGTGAGACAGAAGATGACCGTAGAGAGACAAACCAAACCCAACTAATCCTAAACTCTTAACTGCTATCTACGCTGATGATACTGCAATCCTTTGCAAAAAATAAAAACACTAAATTCTTAGCTATCACCCTCACTTATCACCTTAAATTTCTCAATAACTGGTTCATTGAATGGAAAATTTCTTTAAACGTAGATAAGACTGAAGCTGTTTTATTCTCTATTGGAAATAAACGTAAAAAACCCGTGATTAATATCAATAATACTATTATTCCTTTGAAAAGTCAAACTAAATATTTATTAGTTATACTGGATCAGCATTTAACTTGGAAACAACATGTTCTGCACACCAAAACTAAATTTCGTATTGCCTTCAGAAAACTATACCCACTTATAAATAGAAATTCTACCATGACCAGAGATAACAAAATTCTTCTTTATACGGCTATGCTTCACCCAATTCTCACATACGCTTGCCCGGTCTGGTCCTATGCAGCTAAATATAATTTAAAAACACTTGAAACGTTACAAAATATCACTATCCGCCAAATGACCTCTGCTAAATGGTTTATGCGCAATTCTGATATCTATAAAGCTATTAACATTCCTTCCTTAAAAGATTTTTTTAAATACATCTCTGTTAAATTGACACGCTTGTTAATCATGAAAATACTGCAATCCAGGAGATTGATTCTTACGTTCCCAATAATGATTTAAAACGTCCGCGCAAAATTTTAGTTTAATTTCTATTTTTATTTTTAACTGTTTATGATTGTCAGTTAAAATTTTTTATTATATTTATAAATATATTCTGGGCAATTTTCATTGTTTCAACTGTATTTATCCTGTCATGTCGGAGATGGGAGCCCCTAAGGGCTAAATAGCTCCAAAAGGAATACATAAATCAAACAAATCGACTTGGGCCTGAATGGTCGAATGGCTAGCGCTCTGGCGCTCGGTACCACCGGTTTCGGGTTCGAGTCCAGGCGGTGCCATGGATGTTTGTAGTGGTTCGGAATATATTTTAAGCTATAGGTCCCGGTCTCCTATGACTGTAAGAGCGTTACGGAGCAAAAGTCAGACTTCTACCTACGGGTGCTCCCTCATAACAAAAGCTGCCCATTTCCCTCCATCAATGAGTAGATCACTCATGGGATGTCCGTCCAGCACTGCAGGACATTGAGGATTAGTCATACAAATCAACTTGATTCCGTTGAAGTTATTATTATTTTATTATTATTTTTTTAATTCTAACAGCATATAAGAAATTCGGAAAGGCCATGAAGAAAAGACTAATTCAGAACTAGTTATTTATTTCATGTACATATTCAATTAAGCGAAACAGTTCTGCTAGAATTTTTTTAAAATACATAAGAATTAAAAAATAAAAATTTTACACTAGAATTAAAAAACTTTAGAAAAAATTATTAAATGAATGAGTTTTGGAACACGCTATTTAAAAATAATATTATACGTTTAAATTGCTTTTATCTACAAAAGATATAAAAATAATTATTCATAATTTCCCATCAAATTGTTTGTTGATTCTTATTTCGACGACGAGATTATTACAAAATTGTATTGATATGCGGCAAATATTAATAGCGTTTTTCATCTGGGCAATTAAATAGAATTACACGATATGAGTCTGTATTGTTTTTAATTATAAACTATTTCGTATATATATATATATGCATATGTGGTACGAATTCACATAATTTGTAAATAACATTTTATTTATTAATTACTTATGTTGATGATAATAAATTATGTACTTACATATATATATATATATATGTGTGTGTGTATATCAATATGATGAATGTATCTTTTAAAATTTAAATAATAGTTATGAAACAATTACAATTTGCTGGAAAATATTTTACTTCTTGTTTTTAAAATGCTTTTTTTTTTTTTAAATTTACTTTTACATCGATCAGCCATGTGTTAGGCTTATGAAATCCACAAGTAGCCAACCGACAGACTAGGGAGGAAAGATATTGCTCCCCGAGATGACTTTTAGGGGGAATTGTTCTGAATTTCAGTTTCGTATAGGGGAAAACCTAAACAATTCCCATTAGGCAAACGCGAAGCACTTTATATACCTTGTCACAATAGTCACTTAACGTTCTCATTTTGTTGTTGTTGTTGTGACTAATCCTCAATGTCTTGCAGTGCGGGACGGTCATCCCATGAGTGATCTACTCATGGATGGAGGGAAAGGGGCAGCTTCTGTTGTGAGGGAGCTACCGTAGGTAGAAATCTGACTTTTGCTTCGTGTCACTCTTACAGTCATAGGAGACCGGGAAATACGGCTTAAAGTGGATTTCGAACCACTACAAACATCCATGGCACCGCCGGGACTCGAACCCGAAACCTGTGGTACCGAGCGCCAGCCACTACCATTCAGGACCTCGTGTTCTCATTTTGAAAGCAATGGCTACGAAGGGAGCTGCCAGCCCATTCGAACCCATCTGCACTCTTATTTCTCATATCAAGCATTTAATATGCATATATATATATATACGTACACACACATATATATATATATATATACGTACACACATATATATATATATATATACGTACACACATATATATATATATATATATACGTACACACACACATATATATATCTATACGAAAAGCAAACTCAACAAAAGACGGTTGTAAGAGACTCGAGATTGAAAAGTTTTCCATCAGGAAGACCTCAAGAAGAAAAATTATCCTAAATATTGTCGTTGTTGAATGTCTCATTTTTGGTTTATTATTTTATAATGCTAAATCTATTTCTATGACGAATGAGGGGAAAAAAATTTGATTCGACGTTGAGTTCGTCCTTCGTATCCGAAACGCCATTTATGTACATATATATATTAATCACAATTCATAATAATCATATTTTGTAGATATTAACTTCAGTTACCGTATTATATGAAAGTGAACATTATGTGAAATTAAAATATATTTATTTTTTTATTGCTGAGATAGTCTTTTATTTAAATTTTTGATTTCGTTTCAACAGTCTGTTTGTTGCCAAAGAAATGGATTAGTTCTTAAATCTTAAAATGTATTCTTGAAGGAATTACGTTCTTTAGATACATTCTTATATTCGTATTAATCATTATAAAAATTAAATTTTCAGTAAAGCCTTCTTAACATGTTCTGAATATTCTTATTAAAATTTAATGATTGTAATTACAAATTATTGTTCTTAATAGCTTTTTCCAATCAAATAAATGTGAGAATATTGTTGCAGACAAATGGTTCAATTATTAGGTTTTATTTCTTTAAGTTTATCATTTTTTATTTCTTCAAATATAAACCATTAGCAGAAATTAAAGGATTGCAAATGTTTTAACTTAAAACAAAACTTTTTTTGAGCAGAATAATGTTTTAAAAGGGGAACTTCACTCATATTTTAATAATTTTATTTTTACTAATCCTATTTTTAATATTTTATACGCATGAAAAGGTTCGTTTTTATGGCATTTTTTCTTCCGAAACATGGAGAAAGAATTTGATTTATGCTTACTAGTGCAATATATATGTAGCAAAAGAAACATTTTTACCCATAAAATTATTTATTTATTATTAGGGAGCAGGGTTTGTAGTGTCCCTGGTCACTTTCTATTTTTCTGTATCTTGACAACTTTCTGTTTAGAATATTTTTAAAATTTATTTCACATGCGTTTTTCAATTCCTACTATTAGTTCACACTCTCCCTATATATATTTATATATCTTGTTCAAATTTTCAATCGTTCATAAAATACTTTTTATTCATCCACTCAAGTTTTATAAACTTGTAGTGGCGGACACTGGATGTTAATACAGTTTTTTCAAATATTAATTCATTAATTAAATTCAATTAATTAATTTTAGTTTTATATGGGAGAAAAAAAATTTATCTTATATAAGATATTTAGCAGAATATAAATTTAGGAAAAAATACCGTCAGTGGCGAAGCGTGTAGATCGCTGGAAAAAAAAATTCTTTTGCAGATTCTTTTTTCATTCTGGGTTTTAGGGAATAAAAGGAAAATGAACATGTGAATAAATTAGTGAGAGTGATGGAAAGTGTGTATGTAAGAGAGAGAAAGTGTGTATGTAAGAGAGAGAAAGTGTGTGTGTATGTGTGTGTGAGAGAGAATTTTTTCTAACTTAAAAAAATGAATGAAAATTATTTCTAAAAGACTTTCTGCAATATAGTGAAAAAAAAGTAGCAATTGATATTAAAAAAAAAATTTTTATATTACTTGTTATAAAATCGTTTGAAATATTTATATATTTTTAAATTTATTTTGAGAGCTTTTTTATACAAAAATTTTATTTATTTATATTTTTTTTCTTTGAAAAAGTAGCTGCGAATCAGTTTTACACAAAAAGGAAATTTTAGTGTTTAAGCAGGTCATGAATCAGATATTAAATTTAAAATGACAGTTGCAGTAATAATATATTTGTTTTTAAATTACGCAAAGCATCTAGTTAAAATAAAACTTAAACAAAATGATTTGATAATTATTAAATAATTTTATGGGTAACATGCCCAGGTAATTATTTTTATTTTTTCCCTCCAATTTTTGAATTTCTATTTTTATTTATTTCAGTTATCTGGCAAACGCTTATACAGTAGAACCTCTTTAAGTCGAAAACCTCCAAAACTCAAAAAAAAATTTTGTTTCCATCCCTTCAAGCCCCAAAACCTCCATTACTCGAAATTTCAACCCTCTATATGTCGAAATAATTATTCAATCTTCACAAGCCATTTTGGTATATATTTTCCCTCCGTAACTCGAAAAAAAAAATAATAAACTGGACCTCTGCATCTCGAACATTAGCAATGTTTGATTTTAAAACCTTTATAACTCGATCATTTGAAATTATTTTTATTTTTTATTGTAGTACATCATATAACTTTTAAGTTGCAAATAAAGATGTTTATTACCTCTGTGAATTAAATTTTTATTTATTTTACCTCTCTAACTCAAAATAAGTTAGAAAGAATATAAACCTCTACAAGTCGAATATTTCCTTACAAAATCCACGTAAGTCGAAAACTCTATAACTCGAATTATTTAGCGTCTCACTTGAAATTCGACTTACAGAGGTTCTACTGTAATTTGTTCTTATTAAATTTAAAGTTTGTTCCTCTTTGAACTTCGGCACTAGTGGTTATCTGAGACGGGTTCTTTTCAGACAGCCTTCATAAGATGTGAATGAACGTCACGGACTCGTGACACGGAGATTTGGTTTGGCTTGTCGCTCTACAGTCATCTTGTGCACACTTTAGGCTAAACAGACCAGGACCTACAGTTTAAAGTGGATTCCGAACCACTACAAGCATCCATGGCATCGCCGGGACTCGAACCCGAAACCTGTGGTACCGAGCGCCAGAGTGCTAGCCACTCGGCCATTCAGGCCCTCGTGACAGGGAGAAGACTGGGCTTAGTTTTGTACAGAACAATCCAAGTTTCAATATGCGAGCTGTAGAGCACCATGCCATAATGTGCCACTAAGCATGGAGACAATTCTTCATGAACTATCTTGATTAAAGCGACATGCATCCCCTTTGCTACACCCGATCGTTTCATAATTGTTTGTATATGTACGTTAACATATACAAACACATATTTATTTATTTGTTTATTTTTATATCTGGTGTTCTCTGTGTTCGCTATAACATTCTATAGAGGTAGGACCGGATTTAGATGAAAAAAGGCCCTAGGCTATTCCACTTATGAGGCCCTTTCACCTCCGAATTTTAAGTTTGTAAATTACATGAGAGATAATAAAATACATCATTGCTGTGATATATAATCAATATGTTAAATGAAACATGTTGTGATTGGCAGTAATCTTTATTAAAAAATTTGGCACGGATAATAAAAAAAAAAAAAAAAATCGAGAACACTTATTTGGACATTTATTCTCAGCACCGTATATAGTACTTGTAACAATAACTAATCAAACATAACACACAACATTTACAAAGAAACAAAATTCAAATAATAAAAATCTTTGACTACAAAAATAAAATATGCAATAAAAATTATCATATTTTCCATCAAATTAAATTAAATATATTCAATAGATTGAAGATTAAAGTAAATTCAATTCAGATAAATTTATTTCATAATAATTCGCATTTAAAGTTTTAAGTATTAATTTTAAGTTTTAAACTAAACCAATTGACTTCACCAATTTGAATGTAGGCCCCTCTCGATCTTGAGGCCCTAGGCTGAAGCCTAGTTAGCCTATAGGAAAATCCGGCCCTGTATAGAGGCATTTCCGACCTCTGTATTGCTATGTGAATTAAAAAAGGTTAATAGCTTAATGATCTCAGTTTTTAGTTTGAAATACAAATTTAATTCTTAAATCCTCTTCAATGAAATTAAATCGTAAATTCCTCTTAATTATTCTTTATTAATAAAATTAAGATTTTGAATTTTTTTAAATTAAAGAAAAATCATTGTAATTCTTAAATTTAATTTGACCCTCTAATGAGAATAAATATTTAGAAACTTCCATACCGTCTGATGGCTAAATTGGGTGTACTTTACAAAATTAATGTAATTTGACAACGAATATGAATTTCTATTTTAATGTACGAGATTATAATTTGTCAATTGCCTCTAGAGCCAACTTGAATTCCAAAAACATGTTATATTAGAATTCTGCTAATTTAAATATATAAAAAAATACTGCTCTGAAAGAAAAAAAAAATTGTTCCGAAATAAAAAAGAACAGGTTTTATTCTTTTATATTTTCTGCAAGCTTATATCCCTATTTTAACCAAGCAAAACTTATAATTTAATAAGAAGTGTAAATTTTCTGTTTTTTTTTTTATATTTCTGAATCTAAATCTCTGAGAAATTTTAGTTTGAGTTTCATATTCCCAATTTTATTAAAAGTTGTTATTGTTTCTTATCTCATTTGGTAAGCATCTAGACCAAGCTCACGAACCCGCACAGATTCATGGTTGAAGGGAAAGGGGTCAGCTTCTGTTGTGATGGAGTACCCGTAGGTAAAAGTGTAATTTGGCTCTGTGACGCTCTACAGTCATATGAGACCGAAACCTACGGCTTAAAGTGAATTCCGAGCCATTACAAACATCTATGGCACCATTACAAACATTATGAGTCCGAAACCTGTGGCACCGAGCGTTACTCACTCGGCCATTCAGGCCCACAAAAATTAAATAGCAATTATCAAATTATTAAAAGTAAATAGGATTTATCAAATATGATATTTTACGATAGCTTTAATGGCAGTGTAAATTAGAATAAGTTTTAAAATTTACAAATACGTGATTAGAATTTTAAATTAAATCTCCTATTAATTTAACTAAAATTTAAAGTAGTATAAAAAGAAGGTAAGAAGAATGTATTGAAGTTATCAGCAAATGATTATAGAGAACGTTTATTGTAAATTATTTTCTCATTTCTATCAAAACAATGTATTAAGACAGTCTTTTTAAAGTTTTTTTACTTCTACTTTATAAATGAAATAATTTAACTAATTAATCAATAAAAAATTAATTCTAAAAATTAATTTACTATTTTAATGCCTTAAACATAAGCTATATTTAAAAATATTCATTAGCGTTATAAATTGACATGAGTATGCAATATTTATATATATATATATTTATGATTTAAATTGTTGTTTGGAATAAAATTGCTACCAAAGCTTCAGGGGAAAAAAAAACCACTCGTATACCAAATGTTGCATTGCTTTTATATGTTATTATAACAAAGGTAATGAACATTTCTCGAATGAATCGAACAAGAAAAGACATTAAATTAAATGTTTTGTGAATCAAAATAAATTGTGTTAAACTTTGATAAAAAAGGAAACATTTAATTTAGTCACAAATTTTATCTGTCATTTGTGAAGAATAATTTTTATGCAAATTCTGTGACATAAGATATTTTCACTATTTCATTTAATAATTAAATATATTTTTTTTAATATTTCTAAATTTAATGCATTATATAATTCAGTTCTTTATTGTGGTAATTGAATCAAATTATTCTTTATGATTTATCTCTAAAATGAAACAAGTAAAATTTTTGCAATCCATTTAATCAAGAATTCTACATTTTATTAGCATATAAAAATAAAATAATATGAATCACGTTTACAATATATATATATATTTTTTTTTTCTTTCTAATGCAGCTGGCACTTAGACAGCTTGGTCTTTGATGCCTTAAGGCAAGCGCTGCAAAGACGTACTCACTTTGCATTACCCAGGGGACGCGTGTAACTTGAAGATAAGCCACGGACGCGGAGTAACAATGCCCCCGCAACGCTCTACGATCCTATTAGGACTGGGACCTACGGTTTAAAATGGATTCCGAACCACTACAAACATCCATGGCACCGCCGGGACTCGAACCCGAAACCTGTGGTACCGAGCGCGAGTGCTAGCCACTTGGCCCCATATATGTAAAGCATGAAAAAATTAATTTTTATAAACATTTTTCGGTATTAATATTGCGTTCCAACAATTTTAATTGAAAAAAAAATGATGAAAATGGTAACGATTTCGAAAATTCCGAATTTTTTCAGAATATTCATGATTTTTCAAAGAATTCTTACGGAAAAGATCGAAAAAATTAAAATAAACATAAGAAGAAATTTGAGAAACTGATGACGTTTCATGTTCAGAATAATTCAACCAATGACAAAAAGATATGAGATTCAAAAATAAAGAATTCATATTTTTAAACTGGCAATGATATTTGAATATCAGATTAAGTTCTTGAACTTGTAGTCAGGAGACATCTTGGAGAATTTAGTGTGCAAGAGATTTTTGAATTCAGGACGGTTAAAGTAAGTCACGATATAAAATCCATTCTAATAAATAATAAGTAAGAAAATCAGTGCAATTATTACATGGTACATCATGGTGAATTTATAATATATGTTCTACATTATGTATAATGCAACCGTTATAATTATTATTTACCTATATAATGTATTTATTCTATATTTTCTAACCTTTTTTTCACTTTACTGCCTAAATATATATATATATATGCATTTATAAAGTACAATTCATTTTTAATGAGTAACTGTTAAACATTACTATTTCAATTTAAAAATGCACTATTATGAAGAGAAGCATTTCATTGCCTTGTTAATAAGTTATTTAAGTTGGCACTAAATTCAATTAAATGTTGTTTTTTAATATTTAATTAATTTTTGCTTCTTCGGCTCTAATTTAAAATGCACAAATAGTTTTCAGGTATTTTGTTAAAATCTGTCGTACACCACTTGTCGGGTTTTTTCTGTAGATTTTAGAATGTTTATAACATAGAATTTCAATAAAAAGCAAATAAATAAACCTTTGTAAGGATTTTAACTTAAAGGTAATAAAATGTAAGATTTTATAATTTTTTCGTTGTAAGGTTGTTTTCTATTCTTAATTTCTAAGAACCAAATTAAAATAAAATATCAATGCAATAATTAAAGCTGTCTTTCATTTTATTCTAAAATTCTTATTTTTATTCTTTTCGTATTCTTGTAAAGCCTTACTTTAATTTCTGCATTAAAAATTGTGAAGAATGCCATTTTTCTGTCTTTCTATTTTGTTCTAGTTGAATTATTTTATTAAATTCCGATCAATCAAAATATTCTCTATACATTTCTAGGTCTTTTTACTGAATAATAAAAATTAATATTATGTTTTCACTCATTCAATAATAAAAATATTAAAATTCAATGAACTCGAGATAAGAGAAAAGTTTATAGTATTGTTCTAAAGTATTGTATTACAATTGGTAAATAAAATAAAACCCTTAAATCACTTTGTATATTTCAGAGAACAACTATGGATAAACAAAATGAAACTTTTGAAGAGCAGTTTCAGCATAACTATGACAAGTATAAAAATCAAAAGGTAGTTTACCTTTTTTTATTGATGAATTATTATTATTATTACTCTTTATGATCATTTACAAACTTATAAAACCATATATGATTAAATTCAACATGTCTCAAGTATTTTCAAGTTGTACTTACAAGTATTAATATTTAGGCGTTTTATCATTTATAATAATATTGTAGTATGTGTACTAATTTGGTTTTAAATCATAATTTAAACTGCTAATGAAAAATTTTATTTCGAAGCACTTCTACTAATTTTTAATAGGCAGTTATTTAATAGCTAGTATAGACAAAATTCTTTTTTCCCCAGAGATTATAACATTAAAATTCCTTTATTTAGAAAATCATTAATATAACTATTTTAAATTTTAGGTAGGGGTAATGAAATTGCAAGATGCATTTACTGATTATTTCCAGTGCCTGATAGGTAGGTATATAAAATATTAGTTTCATACTTTTTCATTTTCATTTATTTAAAATTGAAAAAGGAGAATTTTAGAGATATTTATAATAAATTATTTTTTAATTTCTGAATAACTTTCTTTTGCATATTAAATTAATGTATGTTTTTGTTTTTAATTTTTGAAATTTTATGCATTTATATTAATATACGAAATTTTATTATGTATTTCATTAAAAAATTTCTAGTTTATTTTTAATTAATTTTTTTTTTAAATAAAATTCTGATCTCGATTTATAGCAAGAAAAGACGCTTTTATAATCTGAAACAAAACTCACGTAAATTTTTCACCACGAAAAAATCACTAAATGCTGTACATATGCTAACTAATAATTCAGTGATTTTGTACTTTTCATGTTCTCGATTAAGAGATGGTTTAATAAATAATCATTAAATTTTTGAATAATGAATTTTTATATTTCTATTGCTGTCTTTTAAATTTTTTAGGCTATTTCTTTTAAATATAAAAGGAAGAAAAATGCTACTTTACTCAGTTCAAAATTTTGTATTTCTTTTTAGAATTGCCTGAATCAAGAAAAGTTGCATTGGAATCAATTGTAAGTTCATTGGAACCCCAATGGAAAGATTTTCCTGAGCTTCAAGATCAATCAGGGGTAAATAATAGGTTTAATTTTTCTTTTGGGATTTGTATTAGCTTTCAGATATTATTTCAATTTTGTTTCTAATTAATTATATGTTTATAACCTACCATTCAATAATTTTAATTCCAGAAGTCTGTAAGAAATATTGAAGTATTTTGCAATACATTGCTTAACCACCTGGGAAATAATGCACAAGAATCAGTTTCCTCTTGTGAAGTACGTTTAATATTTCATTATAAATTTCTATTTTATTGCACTACTTCTTTGTGTTTTGCAACAAATCAAAGGGAGACATTATTGTTCTGGTATATACAACTATTGATATTGTTTTTATTTTTATATGATTGATTGTGTTTGTGAATTTTATTGCAGGAAGACATTGCTGAGAAAGAAAGTATATTTGAACAAATAGCAAAGATTAAATGGGACATAGAATTGGCTAACGCAGGTGGAGATACTAATAAAGAACGGGTTGAAACAGTACGATCAATTATAATATTATTTCCATTTAGATATATAGTGTATAGCATTATGTTATTTCGATAATTTAATCGAAGATGTAAGCATGTGATTATTTCGTTAATTTTCTATGATTTATTTTTAATATATGAAACTCTATAGCTGAAATATAAGTTTTCGTATGATTTCCTTAATTTCTATAATTACTATACCTTAGTTAATACTATAAATTTTTAAAATACCAGAAAATCAAACATTTCTTGGCAACTCTGGTGTTGTATATTATTTTTTATCCATATATATATACATTAAAGAGGTTATAATTACATAATTTATGAATGTTTACATTTTTAGTGCAAAGATCAACTCGCAGAGTTAGAGAATTTCTCGTTAGAAAGAAAACGTCAGCTGAAGAAAAAACTTTCTAGACTTTACAGTCAGTAAGTTAAAAAACTTAATTTCGTTTAAAATTTTTACCAGCTAAAAATTTTGCTTGTGCAAATTTTAAATTAAACTTTATATCAGTTCATAAAAATTAACTTTGACTCAATAAAACATGTCACAAATTCTTGATTTAAAGTGCCATTTCATACATATTTTTCTCATTCTTAGGTATGTTTTTTCTTTTTTTCAGAGATAAGCAAACTTTCAGAAAATCTGTTCAAGTATGGTTTGCTGAAGAAGAAAGTTTTCATCAGGAGGATTATGAGATTTTGTCCAAAATTGAGAAGATTCTAGACGGATTGCCTAAAAAGGAAGAGTCGACCGAGCTGTTTTCTTATACAGAGTAGACCAAGCTGTTTTCTAATACAGAGTAGATCGAGCTGTTTTCTAATACAAATATAGATATTTGAAAATTTAATGAATAAATTTGAACTTTCATTTAGAAATGAATTTCACTTCTTACTTGTTTGCTCATTTTATAATCATAGTTTTAAACTGGATCTTTTAAATTTGGCATGTACATAGGCTATTTCCTATTATGACAGTAGGCTGCTTTAAAATTTGGAGATTCCCTCTATTCACCCATCCATGATTTCTGTTTTAAATTTCCTCAATTCAATGAGTGGGCTTAGATGTGTTTTTAGTTTCTAACACCCTAATTCCAGTGGTATTTTCAATTGTCTGCTTCAATCTTAAACATGATATTTTCTCTTTACAAAGAACTAAAAGTTGGGATATAATTTGGAGCTAAGCATTTTAATATACAATATGCTTCACAATAGTTAAACTAAGTGTAAAAACTTAAAACAATGTGTATCCACAAGCGAGAAAAATTATTGAGAATATCGTAAAAATTTGGTTTTGTGATGACAATATCAAAAATATATGTTCTAAATTAGTGGAATCCATGCCGATTTAAATATCATATTACACTAATTAAATCTCATATGAAAATATTTGTTTGTCGAAATTAATTTGCACAGTACTGTATCTTAATTCATTCCAACTTGTAATTCTAGGAAAAGCAACACCCTAATTATTTTTGATAGGAAGCACCATAAAAAATACTTATAAACTTCTTTCATAAAAAAAACTCCTTTTAATGTAAGCATTAACTATTTTAATTATTCAAATAAATACATATAAAATCAATTTTCAAACAGTATCGGAAATCAATAAATAAATGAAATTGCATAATTTGGATGAAAGTTAAGCAAAAGACAATTATTTATCATTTAATGATAAGATGCAAATTATTCCTCAAGATATGTAACTATCAAGTATGAAAGAAATGTATAAATTTTTTTTAACATACCATTGAAAATAAATTTGACTTTGATGATTTCAAATAAATCAAAAGTATAAAGTGATAAACATACAAAGGAAAAATCTAGAAAAGAAAAATTATTTCTTAAACTTCATTATTACAAATGGACATTGATTCAATATTTAAATATGTGAAGAAGCAGATTAAAAACCATGAAACCATTTCAAATATCTTTTTAATTTGCAGCTTATATTCCAGAGTGTGTAGTTTGGATAGTACAATTTTAAAATGTTTAATAACTTTGGTACAAATTGGGCTCCTTTATTGGACATACCTTCTAAAAAGCTAGTTCCACATTTTTCTTAACTGTGTTGGAGGCTAACTGCTGACATTTGTTCATTACAAAATGGTGGTTTTGGTTCTATAATAAAAAAGTAACATATTATGCATTAAAAAAAATAAAAGAAAATGTTGTTGTATTTTATCTTTACAAGGACCATTCAAAAGCAATATAAAGGCATTCATTTGATTATTTCAAATTAAGGGGTAAAATGAACAAAATTTGTAAAATTTAATAATATAAAAAACCATTATAAAATACACGAAGCTGAATATTAAAATTTTTTTTCTATTTTTTATTATTTTCAAGATTGGAGAAGCAGGAAATCAGGAATAGTATAACATGATCTATAATTTTTGTCTTTTAAAAGAGAATACTCAGTCTTAACTGTATACTTTATTATCTATTTATTTCCTCTTTTGCCTATTCTTCCTTGCAAGAAAAATGTGAATTACTTCCGGGATTAAATTATTCCAAAGCTTCCAAGTTAAAAATATAGCCGCAGATTTGAAGCAGAATACCAATGTGGGCCACCCACAGATCAAGAAATTCAATGATTATTTGATGCACAATATACATTATGGATTACAGTTAGAAATTTAAGATACATTTTTCTAATCTGAACAAGCATTTCATTATAGATTTTATATAATTTTAATTGACTTTGAGGGTAAAATTCACACAGAAATTGTTTTAAATTTTAAAACAGTATTGAATAATTTATCAAAAATTAAAGCAGTCCTTCTGAAGAAAAAAGAAGTCCAAAATTTAATACTCAAATTTAGTGACTGCCTTTCGAAAATATACTAATAGACTATAAATACAGGAATGAATATTACAGATATTCAAACAATAAATATTTATAGATCAGCAAGAATGATTTTACAAATAGTGTTAAAAAAATTGAAGAATATTTATAAAAAAAGGAGGTATAATGAAAAAATGAAATATTACACCAACATTATTAACTTCAGTAGGATTTTTTTTTTAACCTTTACATAATAAATAAATATTAGGATTTGGATGTCACATGAATGAAATTGCACTTAAGAGAAAAATAGACTTAAGATATTTGACACATAGAAAAGTTTGTGTTTAGTAATAATATGGCCAAGAAAATGTTTTTTACATTGGCATTTCGCTCAAAATATTACTTTAAACAGAAAAGGGGCAAATAATAAGAATACACAGATACAAAATGTCAGATTTTAAACTTTGTAGAACAATTATAAACATATGAAAATACACTTAGCACAATTTGGTACAAAAAAACCCCATTTTGATATATAAAATGAAAGATAACATTAATGTTTTCCTATATCGTTAAATAACTTACATAAAGAACTTTAACAGATGAGGGCAATTTTTTAATTTGTAAACATCAAACAAAATCTGCAACAGATAAAAAATATTAACACTTAGTAAGAATAATTAATACAAAAAATCATTTACTATTAAAATAAATTGCAAAGACATAGTGTTTACAAACATTAATAAGCTGCATTTGAATAATTTATTATAAACCAGCATAGCATAAAATTAATATTCAGGTTAAAAAAGGTATTAAGGTGTCATAAATTTGTAAAAATAACCACAATTTTTAAAAATCAAAGCACATGTTTATATAATTATCCTAATTTAGAATAATTTTTCCAAACATTTTAAATGTTTTAAAATTAAATGACACTTCATACAAGCCCGTTGACAGTAACAATTCTACAAAGGTCAACTAGATATGTTAGGTGACATTTTAAATAAATTTGTATAATAAATCATTACTTCCTAACCAATATATGATACAAACTGAATTTTTCACTGATTATTGCTTTGTCAATAAATGAGTGATGATAAAAATGAAAGCTCTCTGAATAGGAATAAGCAATAAAAGTCTTTTTAGAATATAGACACTGAAACAATGAGGACTACTGTCAACATCAAGAATTTTAAATATAGCACACAAAAAATATATTTACACTAACTACAAAAAAATTTACATTTTTCACTTAAAAAAAAAACAGCTGGAACTTCCAAAGTAAATGTAGTTATTAATCATGATTATATTTATAAGCAAAAATATTCACAATAAATATACTAGACAGCATTTAATTGCTTCAATTGCTTTGATAGAATGAAATGCAGGGAAAAAAAACAATCATACAAATAATAAATAAATTTTTCAACATATAAATAACAAATAAAATAAACTGCCAATAGCAAAACATATGAATTTTTCAATACTGAATTTCAATTATCATGCCAGTCAGCTATTCAAAAATTATGGCAATATATTTCTTAAAAATAGTTAAGAAAATGCAAAAATCTGAAAATTTTAAAATGGAATACAATATGTACACAGCAGGAAAAAAAAATTCTTAAATTTGGCCAGCATAAAATTAGAAAAAAAAATATTACCATGTTAACCTCTATTAAATGGAGGTTTCTTTTGTCGCTCTATAGTCATTTTGCGCACACTTTGGGTTAATTAGACCGGGACCAACAGTTTAAGATGGATTCCGAACCACTCCCAAACATCCATGCCAGCACCAGGATTCGAACCTGAAGAATGTGGTACCGAAGGCCAGAACGCTAACTAATTGGCCATCAAACTGCTATTAAATGGAGAAGATTCACCACATAAGTGCAAAAGAATTTATGCCACATTATTTTACATTAAAGGGTAAAAGGAAATATTAAGTATTTTTTTACTTTCATACGGACAACTGTTACTATATTAGTCATAATTGGATATAAAATATTTAAAACAGTATAAGTAAATATTGTTAATGTGAAAAAAAAATTTTAAAAACATTTAATAGGTATAAAAGAAAAAAAAGAAAAATAATAATAATATTAAATGCACAATTACTAAAAGGCATTTGCTTTTATTTATAACAACAAAACAATACATGAATTAAAAACTCCTCAGATAAATCTAGTTAAACTAAAATATGCCAGTAGTTCAACTACCACACAAATGAATTATTCAAGAATTTTATTATGATATTTCTTAAAAATAAAAATAATTAAAAAAAGTCTAAAAATTTTTTAATGGAAAAGAAGGAATACAAGTGGAACAACAAAAAAAAAAAAAAAAAAATGAAATTTTATTAATTTGACATGGGGCAAAATTAGTTATAATATATTACCAAATTTGCCAACTTCTATATTCTTGAAAATTGTGGAGATTTAACAAATAAATACACATAAAATTAAGTTCATAATTAATAGCTTAGAACTAATTCATATAACGATAAAATATGAAATGGTTAACAGCTTCATTTTAAATTATTAGCACTTATTTTAATTAGCATAGCTTTTCTGGAGTGTAGCTGTAAAAGTGGGTGGGTGAATGGTATGAGAATGCAAGTGTTATTTTATTTAAAGTTTTAATTTTCATTTACAATTTGCTGCATTCAGATTCATTGTAAAAATGCAAAGTAAATTCAGACAAGTTATTCTTTTTTGGAATTATTTCTTAATAATTAAAATTATTTTTATTATTTACTGATAATTTTATTTCTTACCAGAATTTCTCTCCAATAATAATATTTAAAATTTCTTGCATGGTTACAAGCTATGTTAAAACCTCCCTTAAAAATACTACTGCTAAACTTTATAGAAAAACATTAAATGTTCCCATCATGTATTTGGCAACCATAATAACTGCCAGGCTGGTTTTTTTTGCCACGGCAAATGGTTAATAATTTGGCTAAAAACAGTCTTAAGCTTATTATTTTTGATGAATAACTATTTGAAGTACCTTCATTGAATAATTATAAAATTTATTGGTGGAGAAATAAATTTTTTGCTATGCAATAGCTACCAAGCACAGCGTAATAGCACAATCATTTCTCATATTTTTTTACTTTCAATCATACATAAAAACATTTTGGTTTAGTTTTGGTAAATACACTAAATTTACACACAAATTTTTTTTTTTTTTTAGTTTGATTGTTTATTGCCTGAGTGAGTTCATGCAATCGAAGATCAATTAAAATGATATTTCATCGATATTGGAAGTTAAGGCAGGAAAACATTTTAAAAACTCTTAACTGAATACAAATAATTTATTTATGTCACTTAAGTAAATAAAAAAAATCTAGCTTTTTTTTTTTTGTATACATTTGGAAAAAAAAAATTGAAAATTTATTGAATAAATTGAAAATTTATGAATATATGTGGTGTTGTTACACAACTTTAAACCTTTAAATATACTTTTATACAACAACTTGAACCTAGAAAGGCCACGCTAGGCAATCTACCCAATACACACATTAAACACCAAGAAATCTGTAATAACCCATATATGAAGAAAAACCTATAGGTTCGAATGTCTTCAGAGACTTATACAAGTTGGAAAAGGAAACGCAAACACTTGAAATAAATCAAAAGCTAATTTCATTATTTAAAATATAAATAAAAATGCATTTATTAATATCTACAATTTAAATACTTAGAATAGGTCAATTAATATTATATTAACACAGGTGAATTTCTAATAGCATTACTCAAATATTATATATATCTACAATATGGATAATAACAATTAATAATAAAAAAATATGAGTGTCCCTACATCTCATTATGGTGCAATGACCACCAGCCCAAACCCATTCCTCGTGCATATGCCACAACTGCTAGCAAAGTAGGGCTTTTCAAAAGCAAAAGTTCAATAACTAAACAGTTACTCACAGGTGCATCATGTCGAATGGTGTCTAGCACTATTGCCGAAAAAAGGGGTAGCAGGGGCCAACAGCAAATGGGATTCTTCCTCGTGTGTCCACATTACAGATGCTGCTGGCAAGACACCTCTGGTCTTGGTCATTGACTCTCGATGTTCTTTGTGCTGGGCTCTGGAAATGGGTATCTTTGTTCCTCTGGAATTCTCTCCTTCATTGCAGGAACAGCTCTGTATCTTTCTTGCTCTCTCCATCCATCCTTCTCTTAATCTCTTCTCAATGATTCTTATGTCTCCAATATTTTTTTTTTTTTTTTATGTCTTTTTAGATCACCTGCCCTTCACTCATTATTCACTGAATTTTTCACATCAAATCCACCCCTGGGCCTAAAAGCCTTTTTAATGGTGGGGGCAAATGCCACCACATAATCATATTGAAGACGCGGCTAGTCCTTTTTGTACATATTTCTCAAAACATGTCCTTATCCTGCTATTCGCCACCAAAGTACTGTTTCCGTGCAAAAGACCTGCTTCCTCCGGAAACTGGTCATCCAGTAGAAAAGATTGGATTTGCATCAGATAAGGGCTAGTGGCCAACAAATGCATCCTTCCAAAGGACACACACATAAAATTAAACCCACAACACAAGAATAATATAATTACATACAATTTCACTTTAATACAAAAAAAATATTTATCAATGCATATTGACAGAATAATGCAATAAAAGCATTGGCACAATATATGTATAGTTAAGTTTGTTTGTGTTACATAAATATAGGTAATTTACAAGATTAGGATGCGTCTTCCTTGTGTTCATTATTTTAGTATTATAAAGATATTGTTCACCAGTCTTAAAATAGTCAGCAAATACGAGTACATTTTGTTGGAAAAAAAGTACATAAATAAAGAATAGAAATTTGAAATCTAGATAAAATTTTTAATGAAACAAAAATCTTATCTTAAATTATAAATACAAACAAAATACTCAAAAATTCTAAAAATCAATTTGATCATCCAAACCAATTAAATTTCGAAAATAGTTATAATCAACAAAATAATTTATTAAAAAATATTCACATGCAGAAAACATTTGTATTTATTAATAATATTACAAGAAAATGATTTTAAAATTAGAATTTCACTCAAAATGTTAATGTTTCACTTAAAACAGAAAGGGACTAAATAATATAAATAAACAGAAAACAAAATGCCAGATTTTACACTTATGTAGAATAATTGTGAAAATTTGAATATACAATACAATTTATGGAAGCAGTCTAGTGAAAAAAAATACAAAACATTCTGATATAAAAAATGAAAGAAAACATACATGTTTTCAATATTGATAAATAACTTACATGAACATATCCTAGAATTTAAGCAGATGAGGGCAACTTATTAGATATTTAGTCACTTTAAAACATCAAAGAAAATCTGAAAGAGAACAAAAATAAATTGCAACAACATATTTTATAAGAAACATTACAAAGTTGCAATTGGATAATTTATTACAAAACAGCATAGCGCGAATATAATAATCGGGTTAAAAAAAGTATTATGGTCTCATAAATTTGCTGTCAACAAATATACAATAAAATTTTAAAAGAAAAAATATGTCTAGACTATACCCGAAAATTTTAAATACTGCAATTCAAAAGATAGACATAACAGTTACAGCAAAACAATCAACGACTACCACAAATTTTAAAAACAAAGTACATGTTTATCCTTATAAAAAGAATAAATTTTAGAAGCATTTTAAGAACTTAAATATACTTGGCATCTTATACAAACCTGTTGAGAATAACTATCTTGGACAGGTATCAGATATGTTTAATTTGGTAGGTAATATTTTGATTAAATTTGCATAATAAATCATTATTTCTTATAATAATATATGACACAAACTGAATTGCTTGCTTTTTATTGTTTATGAATAAATAAGTGGCAATAGATGTGAAGGCACCATGAATTGAACTGGCCAATAGCAAACACGGTTTTTGGCAGCAACAAAAATTTAATATAAAACTCAGCATATCTCCAACCCTGTTTTTCTTTGTGTGAGCAAACTTTTTATATCGTTTTTAATCAATTGTATCTTAAGATTTAGGGAATATTTTTTCTAATATATATACAAAAGGATCATGATAGTTGCTAAAAGAAAATAAATAAAGTGGCTTAAATACTTAACATTAAATTAATATTTTTAAAAACACCTAATTGGACAGTTCGGCAAATTAAGTGTTTAAAATGAAATAATAATTTCAGAAAATATATAAGGAAATCTATATTAAATATTACATATGTAAATATTGTGAAACAAATTTATTCTGTATAAAAATAGTAAAAAAGTGGAAATATGAGTAAACTATAAAGCATACTTAAATTTAAAAAAGAAATATATAAGAAATCAAAATTTATGAAAATAAAACATTTAATTATGATCGTAACCAGCACTGAAATTCTATATATACTGAACTACAATAAACAGAGTGGGAAAAGGTTTGAGAACCACAAATTAAACAATCTTTTAATTCTGGGGTAATAACTCAGCTTATGAACATGCATACGTTTTTAAATATGTAATATTTTTTGATGAAACGCTAAAGTAAAAAAAAAAAAAAAAAAAAAAAAAAAAAAAAAAAAAAAAAAAAAAACATACAACGGACAAGTGTAAAACAGGAAGGAGATATACAGCGAAACTAACCATTGCTCACTAGTATATAAACTAAGACGTACATGTAAAGGAATCATGGCAAATTACACCAAAAGTCATGCAACAGTTTCATAAGACATGCTTTTTAATTTCAGATCAATCATTTTTTATATAAATAGCTTGATACGTTATTTTACTTTTTAAATTAAATAAATGTAAAATAAAACAATTTGCAAAGCTGTGATTAGTAATTAAATGAAATAGAATTAGGAGCAAAGAAAACATTGAGCAAATATCTCATTGTTACCTTAAAATGACAGAGGCAAATAAGATGCAAAGAATCTGTCAAGAAACTGAAAAAAAATACAAATAAATTATAACTGGACAACTGCAACTACTTACTACATAAGAAAAAAAAAAAAAAATGAAAAGAATGAAAATTTAGAATATGTTACTGTAATGGTACATAATAATAATATTTAAATTAAGTGGATTTAAATGCTATAATGTTATGTTTTATTTAAAGTGATGATATATATATAAACCCTCAAATGTCTTGAGGTATCTGAAAACATGGAATCTCCCCTGTGTTTCAATTTAGATTTGGTACAAATCATTTTAAGTGGTATTCTTTAATATTATTTAATGAAACAGCATATTTATTCACTTTACTTTCAAAAAAATGATACTACGATTATAATAGAAAACTGTATTATTTCTAAATTGATCCTAGTATTAGGAGCAAGATGTATAAAAATAGCACATTGCAAGATGTATCCTAGTAACACAATGTAATATGCATAAAAGATATAAGAATATTAAAATAAATCATATTAGAATAAAATAAGTATCTTCTTAAAAAAAGTATCAACAACAAAGGAATCAATAAATGAAAACAAGCTGAAAAAAGGACAAAGTTTGACAGGATGCCTATAATATACATTTTTTGATAAGAATTATTTTATTTAAGCATAGCATGAACAAAAAGTATAAAATACAAGACTTAATAAAACTAGTTTTGTTAAACATTACAAATTAATCTTGCCAGAGCTACGGTGATTTTAGCAATGTTCTAAATTTTCATTGAACTCTTTCGGTTATGGGTAACACATTTTTTTATTTTTCTTAAATATAAAATGACATTTTTGTTTTATAAATTTATATAATTATTTCAAAATTCAGTTTCAGTGATATAATTACAATGGAATCAGTAATTTATTTCATAAAAACTATAAACATGCCTTAAAACAAATGTTACAACTAAGCAAATCTCTCTTTTTTTTAGATATAATGTATTTCTTGAACGATATGATTATTATTATTATTTTATTTTATTTTGTACACTAAAAATCAATAGACAACTTACAAATAGTAACTTCATGTTCCACTGTATTCAATGAATTTTCTCCACAGAAAGTCAAAACACAAGTCAGAATCTAAAAGAGGCAAAAAGAATCAGGAAAAAAGGGCTGAATAAAAAAAAAAAACAGTTGTTCCAATAAATAACATTTTGATAATTTGCAAAAAAGCACAAGTGCACTTCACTGGAATTGTGAACATATAAAAATTTCATTAAAACTTCTAGGGAGGTTTAGTATATGAAAACAAGTCATCAAAACTTTTCTGTATATAGATGTTCTCAATCGAAATGATGGCGGGACATTTGAGAAGCAATTTTGTCAAATTTATTTCCTCATTACTGATAAAAATTTATAAATAAAATAAATGTCATTTTACATTACATTGCTGGGAAACACAAATTATTTAAAATACTGATAATAAAATGAAAAATCCGGTGGAGATATCGGAAAAAAACAATGCACTATGTCGAAATATATTTCACGCCTGAATCACTTGTTTTCAATATAAAGCTCAGGATTTCATGAAATACACTTCAGTTTCTCTTATTATAGATAAAACAATTTTAAAATTACATAAAAAGCAATGATATACATTAGACTAATTTATAGAATTACTGAGAATTTATAGCTCCACAAGATACTCAAAACATCAGATTTCATTAATAATTACGCTACATATAAAAATTAAATATTTTACATTTGCCAGAAGATATTTAAAAACCTTGGGCAAGAGGTTATTGTTGCAAAACATTTTGCATGATTTGATGCTTTAACAACATCTTTTGTAATTAACACCAAGTTAGCAAAAATTGACATTTATTAAAGAAAATTAACCATTCTTATTTAGAATTTAATATTATTTAAATTGAAAGTAATTAAACACATTACACAAAACTACACATTTCATTTAAATCGTTGAATTGGAAAGGTCAATGACAGAAAAATCCAATATAAATTCTTATATTTTGCATTTTAACACATAATTATCATTTAAATTTTAAAAAAATCTCAGAGTATTAAGGAAAACAAATTATGAGAAGATTATTAAAAAAATTACACATCAATACATAAAGATATATTTAAGAGGGAAATTTTAAAAATATTTTCATTCTTTATATCATATTTCAAGAAGAAGAAGCCACAACTATTTTATAAAACATGAAATTAATTAGAATTATTGCATTCATGTGTGACTGTATTTACCAAAAAATTTCTCCTTCGGTCAAGAATCATGAATGAAATTCACCCGCATAACGGTTAAATGCAATATTAAAATTTCTAAAAATTAGGAAAATATTTCAATGATAGTAAATGTCCATTATATTACAGCAAAATTGATCTACTTCTTAGGATATATTCTGGGAGAGTTAATATAATTAAAAAAGGAGGGCAAAAGAAAAATTACTCTAATACCCACACTTCACGAACACATTAGTAATATTAAATGAAAATATTCAATATAAACCTAGGAATTTTTCGACTAAAAAAAGTGTTTTACAGCTTAAAACATAATGAATCAAAAAGTAAGTTTAAGAAAATGAAAGAAACATAATGATTTGACGTAATAATATCAAAGTTTTGTTCCAACTTTACATTTGTACAAATTGATCAACTACATATATTTTGTTTATAAAAGTGTTTTAAATTATTTAGAAATTGGAATTAAGCATAGCATGAACAAAAAGTATTAAATACAAGACTTAATAAACTAATTTTGTTAAACATTTCAAATTATTCTTGCTAGAGCTATGGTGATTTTAACGATGCTCTAAATTTCAATTGAACGCTTTCGGTTATGCATAACACATTTTTTTATTTTTCTGAAATATAAAATTACATTTCTGTTTTATTAATTGATGTAATTATTTCAAAATTGAGTTGCAGTGATTTAATTACAAAGGAATCAGTAATTTATTTGATAGAATTGATAACCATGCCCTTAAAGCAAACGTCACAACTAAGCAAATCTCTTTTTTTTTAGGTATAATGTATTTCTCGAACGGTATGATTATTATTATTATTTTGTTTTGTACAATAAAATTCAATAGACAACTTACAAATAGTAACTTCATGTTCCTCTGTATTCAATGCATTTTCTCCACAGAAAGTCAAAACACAAGTCAGAATCTAAAAGAGGCACAAAGAATAAGGAAAAAAGGGCTGAATAAAAAAACAAACAGTTGTTCCAATAAATAACATTTTAATAATTCGTAAAAAAGCACAAGTGCACTTCACTGGAACTGTGAACATATAAAAACTCCATTAAAACTTCTAGGGAGGTTTAGTATATGAAAACCAGCCATCAAAACTCTTCTGTATATAGATGTTCTCAATCGAAATGATGGCGGGAGCAGACAGAGAGGACATTTGAGAACCAATTTTGTCAGATTTATTTCCTCATTACTGATAAAAATATTTTTACATTTTGTTTCTCGGCAATGTAATCTAAAATGACATTTATAATAAAATAAATGTCATTTTAGATTACATTGCCGGGAAACAAAAATTATTTTAAAATACTGACAATAAAATGAAAAATCCGGTGGAGATATTGAAAAAAAAAAATGCACTATGTCGAAATATATTTCACGCCTGAATCACTTGTTTTCAATATAAAGCTCAGGATTTCATGAAATACACTTCAGTTTCTCTTATTATAGATAAAACAATTTTAAAATTACATAAAAAGCAATGATATACATTAGACTAATTTATAGAATTACTGAGAATTTATAGCTCCACAAGATACTCAAAACATCAGATTTCATTAATAATTACGCTACATATAAAAATAAAATATTTTACATTTGCCAGAAGATATTTAAAACCTCGGGCAAGAGGTTATTGTTGCAAAACATTTTGCATGATTTGATGCTTTAACAACATCTTTTGTAATTAACACCAAGTTAGCAAAAATTGACATTTATTAAAGAAAATTAACCATTCTTATTTAGAATTTAATAATATTTATATTGAAAGCAATTAAACACATTACACAAAACTACACATTTCATTTAAATCGTTGAATTGGAAAGGTCAATGACAGAAAAATCCAATATAAATTCTTATATTTTGCATTATAACACATAATTATCATTTAAATTTAAAAAAATTTCAGAGTATTAAGGAAAACAAATTTTGAGAAAACAATTTAAAAAATTACACATCAATACATAAAGATATATTTAAGAGTGAAATTTTAAAAATATATTATATACATAAAACAATTTTAAAATTACATAAAAAGCAATGATATACATTAGACTAATTTATAGAATTACTGAGAATTTATAGCTCCACAAGATACTCAAAACATCAGATTTCCTTTATAATTACGCTACATATAAAAATAAAATATTTTACATTTACATTTCATTTTTATTAATTGATATAATTATTTTAAAATTGAGTTGCAGTGATTTAATTACAAAGGAATCGGTAATTTATTTGATAGAATTTATAACCATGCCTTAAACCAAACGTTACAACTAAGCAAATCTCTTTTTTTTTAGGTATAATGTATTTCTTGAACGGTATGATTATTATTATTTTGTTTTGTACAATAAAATTCAATAGAGAACTTACAAATAGTAACTTCATGTTCCTCTGTATTCAACGCATTTTCTCCACAGACAGTCAAAACACAAGTCAGAATCTAAAAGAGGCACAAAGAATACGGACAAAAGGGCCGAATAAAAAAATAAACAGTTGTTCCAATAAATAACATTTTAATAATTTGTAAAAATGCACAAGTGCACTTCACTGGAATTGTAAACAGATAAAAATTTCATTAAAACTTTTAGGGAGGTTTAGTATATGAAAACATGTCATCAAAGCTTTTCTGTATATAGATGTTCTAAATCGAAATGCTGGCGGGAGCAGACAGAGAGGACATTTGAGAAGCAATTTTGTCAGATTTATTTCCTCATTACTGATAAAAATATATAATAAAAAAAAATGGCATTTTACATTACATTGCTGGGAAACACAATTTATTTTAAAATACTGATAATAAAATGAAAAATCCGGTGAAGATATCGGGAAAAAAAAAAAAAAATGCACTATGTCGAAATAAATTTCACGCCTGAACCCCTTGTTTTCAATATAAAGCTCAGGATTTCATGAAATACACCTCAGTTTATCTTATTAAGATAAAACAACTTTAAAATTACATAAAAAGCAACAATATACATTAGACTAATTCATAGAATTTATAGCTCCCCAAGATACTCAAAACATCAGATTTCATTTATAATTACGCTACAAATAAAAATAAAATACTTTACATTTGCAGAAGATATTTAAAACCTTGGGCAAGAGATTATTGTTGCAAAACATTTTGCATTATTTGATGCTTTAACAACATCTTTTGTAATTAACACCAAGTCAGCAAAAATTGACATTTATTAAAGAAAATTAACCATTCTTATTGAGAATTTAATATTATTTAAATTGAAAGTAATTAAACACATTACACAAAACTACACATTTCATTTAAATCGTTGAATTGGAAAGGTCAATAACAGAAAAATCGAATATAAATTCTTATATTGTGCATTATCACACATAATTATCATTTAAATTTTAAAAAATCTCAGAGTATTAAGGAAAACAAATTATGAGAAGATTATTAAAAAAATTACACATCAATACATAAAGATATATTTAAGAGGGAAATTTTAAAAATATTTTCATTCTTTATATCATATTTCAAGAAGAACAAGCCACAACTATTTTATAAAACATGAAATTAATTAGTATTATTGCATTCATGTGTGACTGTATTTACCAAAGAATTTCTCCTTCGCTCCAGAATCATGAATGAAATTCACCCGCATAACGGTTAAATGCAATATTAAAATTTCTAAAAATTTGGAAAAGATTTCAATGATAGTAAATGTCCATTATATTACAGCAAAATTGATCTACTTCTTAGGATATATTCTGGGAGAGTTAATATAATTAAAATAGGAGGGGAAAAGAAAAATTACTCTAATAACCACACTTCACGAACAAATTAGTAATATTAAATGAAAATATTCAATATAAACCTAGGAATTTTTTGACTAAAAAAAGTGTTTTACAGCTTAAAACATAATGACTCAAAAAGTAATTTTAAGAAAATGAAAGAAACATAATGATTTGACGTAATAATATCAAAGTTTTGTTCCAACTTTACATTTGTACAAATTGATCAACTACATATATTTTGTTTATAAAAGTGTTTTAAATTATTTAGAAATTGGAATTAAGCATAGCATGAACAAAAAGTATTAAATGCAAGACTCATTTTGTTAAACATTACAAATTATTCTTGCCAGAGCTATGGTGATTTTAACGATGCTCTAAATTTCAATTGAACTCTTTCGGTTATGCATAACACATTTTTTTATTTTTCTGAAATATAAAATTACATTTCTGTTTTATTAATTGATGTAATTATTTCAAAATTGAGTTGCAGTGATTTAATTAGAAAGGAATCAGTAATTTATTTGATAGAATTGATAAACATGCCTTAAAGCAAATGTTACAACTAAGCAAATCTCGTTTTTAAAGGTCTAATGTTTTTCTTGAACGGTATGAATATTATTATTATTTTATTTTGTACAATAAAATTCAATATACAAATAGTAACTTCATGTTCCTCTGTATTCAATGCATTTTCTCCACAGAAAATCAAAACACAAGTAAGAATCTAAAAGAGGCAAATAGAATAATGAAAAAAGGGCAGAATAAATAAAAAAGTTATTCCAATAAATAACATTTTAATAATTTGTAAAAAAGCACAAGTGCACTTCAATGGAATTGTGAACATATAAAAATTTCATTAAAACTTCTAGGGAGGTTTAGTATATGAAAACAAGTCATTAAAACTTTTCTGTATATAGATGTTCTCAATTGAATCTAACAGGAGAAAACAGAGAGCACATTTGAGATGCAAATTTGTCAGATTTATTTCCTCATTACTGATAAAAATTTCCAATAAAAAAAAAGTCATTTTACATTACATTGCTGAGAAACAGAAATTATTTTAAAATACTAATTATAGAATGAAAAATCTGGTGGAGTTATCAAAAAAAAATGCACTATGTCGAAATATATTTCGCGTCTGAATCACTTGTTTTCATTATAAAGCTCAGGATTTCATGATATACACTTCAGTTTCTCTTATTATGGATAAAACAAATTTAAAATTACATGAAAAGCAATGATATACATTAGATTAATTTATAGAATTACCGAGAATTTATAGCTTCACAAGATACTCAAAACATCAGATTTTATTTATAATTACGCTACAGATAAATATAAAATATTTTACATTTGACAGAAGATATTTGAAACCTTGGGCAAGAGGTTATTGTTGCGAAACATATTGCATGATTTGATGCTTTAACAACATCTTATGTAATTAACACCAAGTTAGTAAAAATTGATATTTATTAAAGAAAATTAACCATTATTATTGAGAATTTAATATTATTTAAATTAAAAGTAATTAAAGACATTATACAAAACTACAAACTTCATTTAAATCGTAGAATGGGAAAGGTTAGTGACAGAAAAATCCAATATAAATTCTTATATTTTGCATTATAACACATAATTATCATTTAAATTTAAAAAAATCTCAGAGTATTAAGGAAAACAAATTATGAGATGATTAATAAAAAACTTACACATCAATACATAAAGATATATTTAAGAGGGAAATTTTTAAAATATTTTCATTATTTATATCATATTTCAAGAACTATTTTATAAAACATGAAATTAATTAGTGTTATTGCATTCATTTGTGAGTGTATTTACCAAAGAATTTCTCCTCCGGTCAAGAAATATGAATGAAATTCACCCGCATAATGGTTAAATGCAATATTAAAATTTCTAAAAATTAGGAAAAGATTTCAATGATAGTAAAACACCATTATATTACAGCAAAATTGATCTACTTATTAGGATATATTCTGGGATAGTTAATATAATTAAAACATGGAGGGAGCAAAAAAAAATACTCTAATAACCACACTTCAGGAACACATTAGTAACATTAAATGAAAATATTCAATATAAACCTAGGAATTTTTCCCACTAAAAAAAGTGTTTTACAACTTAAAACATAATGAATCAAAAAGTAAGTTTAAGAAAATGAAAGAAACATAAATGCTTTGACGTAATAATATTAGAGTTTTGTTCCACCTTTACATTTGTACAAATTGTTCAACGACATATATTTTGTTTATAACAGTGTTTTAAATTATTTAGAAATTGGAATTAAGCATAGCATAAATTTTAAATTTAATTAATAGAAAAGGGGCAGATAATTAGAATATGCAGACATAAAATGAAATATTTTAGATTTGTGTAGAATAATTATAAATATATGAATATACACTTAGTTTATTAACACAGTTTGGTACAGAAAAACCCCAATTTGATATTTAAAATTGAAGATAACATTAATGTTTTCCAATATTAAATAACTTACATGAACAAATCCTTGAACTTTAGCAGATGAGGTCAATTTTTTTATTTTTAAACATCAAAAATCTGTAATAGATAATAATATTAAAACTTAGTATGAATAATTAATAGAAAAAACCACTTACTACTAAAATAAATTTCAACGACAGTTTTTACAAACAGTAATAAACTGCATTTGGATAATTTATTAAAAACCAGCATAGCATAAATCTAATATACAGGTTAAAAAAGGTATTAAGGTGTCATAAATTTGGTGTCAACAAATATACAATAACATTTTAAAAGGAGAAAATATGCCTACGCCATACCAACTCAAAACCGATAGTCATTAAAGTTTCAGGAAAACAATCAATAATACCATAAATTTTAAAGTCAAAGCACATGTTAGCGTTATACATATTTATCCTTATGAAAACAAAATATATTTTAAACATTTTTATATTTAAAATTACCTGACATTTTATGCAAACCTGTTGAGAATAACTGTCATGCCCAGGTGTATAAGATACCATGATTGTTGATAATGAAAAATAACTAAAGTGGCTTACATTCTTAACATTAAATTAATATTCTTAAAAATGCTTAATTGGAAAGCTCAATAAATTAAATGTTAAAATGGAATAATATCAACACTTCCATAAACTCATGCAAAGCTTCGATTAAACATACATTTGAATTTTTGATACATCATTTTTATATAAATAGCATCAATCGGTTATTTTAATATATAAATTAAATAAATGTAAAATAAACCAATTTTTAAAACTGTAACTACAAATTAAATGAAATAGAATTAGGAGCAAACAGAACATTGAGCATATATCTTAGTGTAAACTTTAAAATGATGAAGTATTCAACACAAAATTAAATGTGAAGTATTTGTCAAGAAACTGAAAAATTATAATTGGCCAACTAAAAACTATACATGTAAAAAAATAAAAAAAAATAAACAAAATAGTGAAAATTTAGAATATGTAACTGTAATTAAAAAAAATAATAATACTTAAATATGTCAAGCAACAAATTTGGGGGGGAGGGGAACTCTCAAACGACTTTAGGTGTCTAAAAACATGGAATTTCCTCTGTGTTTCAATTAATATGTGGTCGAAATCCTTTAAAGTGGTAATTCTTTAATATTATTTAATGAAAGGGCATATTTATTTATTTTATCAAAACTATATAATGATTATAAAAGAAAATTGTATTATTTCCAATTCGATTCTAGTATTGTGGTAAAAGTAACACAGTTCAAGATGTACAAAATATATAATTTAGAATAAAATCAATAGATTTTTAAAACAGCATTAACAATTAAAAGTCAAGACATGCTGAAGAAAGCACTAAGTTTGACTGCATGCCTGTATATATATTTAGAACTTTGAATATAATTCAAAATAGAATTCATATTATTTTATTAAAAAATTAAATAAGTAGAAGTAAGCAATTTTGAAAGGGGCATTATAAATTAATTAAATAATTAGAAGAAAAACAAGTAAAAGGAATATATAAAAATAATTTTAAAAAAATATAAATAATATGTTTTTAAGGAAGTCACAATGTTAAACAAAATGTAACAGATAGAGAATATTATGAAATAAAAAATTTCAGCATAATAATGAGAAGATATCGAATACTACGTCAGTCAGGCTTTTGTAAAACCAGGACGAATATTGTTTGAGGTGATAACTTTCAGAGAAATTTAACAAACGAGATTACGCAATTTTAAACTAAAGATAGCAAATTATGACTGCTAAGTTATTTAAATTTATAAAATCACTTTATAAAAAAGTAGATGCACATAATTTCTTTAAATGCTACTGTTAATTTAGAAATGCAATTTGACATTTATATTACAATTAAGACAAGAACCACATCATTGAAGTAACTTTTTTTAACATTTTCTGAAACACACTTATGTTTGTTTCATTAATCGAATAAGTTATAAGGAGTAAAATTAAACACATCTAAAATGAAGTTCTTACCTGGTTTGACTATGTGATCACCCCACGTACAGCATTTTCTTGTCAGTTGCATGTCAGCTGCTGTAGGAAGCGGTCGATTCTGTGAGTTGTCCTAATCTCATGTGAGTAAAAAAATGGATATCACTCCCAGGAAAAAAACTAGAATTGTTACCCTAAATTAACATGCCTCAATAACTGTAAGGAATTTCTTCCTGGTCAACACACAGGTAACAGAGAGTGTCAGGAGTCAGTTAATTCTGTGAAGGTGCTTGCGGAGACAATCATGGTCACAGAGAAGCCGTAGCAATGCCACCAATGATAATGAGACACGCCACCTGCCTTAAATTTCAGAACTTTAAGAAATAAAGTCACACTGAAAGCCCAAATCAAGACTGTGTTTGTAGATCATTTTGCCGTATTAAACGTTGCCCAGAGTGCACCACGAGGAGGTAGATCTACGTTGCACTCCAAATTTCTTGAAGTTAAATAAATATACTTGTACAAAAATTAATGCGTGAAAATAACATTTGTAAATTTGTTAAATGCAAAAAAATTAAGGAAAATTCCTTAAAATGAGTAGTTAATATAATTTTACATTTAAATAAAAGAATAACAAAAACTGTAGGTGTAGAAATTCATCAATAACCAAACTTAAACATTATTGTAAATAAAACTAAAAAAATTGCAGAAAAAAACCAGAATGAATTTAAAGATTGATATAAATAAAGTTGTGTCTAATTAAATTTTTAAACTTAATTGTTGATTTAATAAAAAATTAAAATATATACCGATAATAAAATGTTCTGCATGGGTACACCACAGGTGCCAACTTCAAATGAATCCTTCAATAACACGTTAGAAAATTTTCAGCAGTTTTCCATACATGTCAATGTGTTTGTTAAGAGAGAGATATGCCAGAGATTTACAGAGTAAATTACCAATGAAAATTAACAAACTTTCACCATGATCAGAATTTAAATTTCTTACAAAGAAAAATATGCTCATGTTATAAAGCTGTTCTTGCAGGTACAGAAACACAATTAATAGTAAATCACAAATTATAGAAATTAATTCCTCTATGGCATAAAAAGATATTTTTATTACAAAATTTAAACTTTATTTGTTTTTAACTCCAATAATTGAGAAAAAAAGTAATGACTAAAATTTATAACAAATAGAAATTTCAAGAAATATAATATTTCAACTCTTTACAACAATTTATAAATAAAATTATTATATTGGTAAGACTATCAAACTCAAAAATAAATTTTAATCAATGAAAAGGATTTAATTTTTAAAAAAAAACATGCGAGTTTATTAACATAATCATATTTATCACATTTTATATTTATCATCATTTTATATTTGAAACCAAATATTATAAAGGATAAACTTAAATTAAAAAAGCGAAAGAGTTTTAATTTTTTTAATACTAATATATATACAATTTAAAGAAATTTCTCATTATTTTCTTCTATAAAAAACTAAATAGAAGAAACATTCATTCAACAATAAAATAATTATTCTACAATAATTCTGTCAAGTTGATGAGATAATTTTACATAAATGCTAATTGTTCAGTCAAATACATAAATAGAAGAAAAAATTAGTCAGATGAATTTGATAATTATGTTTGCAATATGTTACAATAATGTAAATATATTTATAAAACTAATTTCAAGTGATATAAGCATGAAATTAACATTGTAAAAAATTCACTACATAATTACTTGGATTCCGTTTTAAGGAAAATCACAGCTCAAAAATTTTTTTTTAAAAATCAATTTTTAAAATAATATCGTTTTTTTTAATAATAACACAGCAAAATAACATCTCAACTTTTACCTCCGTTATATAGAGAGAATATTTTTATTCTATAAAATAAATGTCAAGACAATAGATTTTGCAATTTTTAAGAAAGATTACATCCAAATTGGTGATCTTTATAATCCATACGGGCAGTACTGAGTTAACTTAACATTAGAATTCTAAATCAGTAATATTACTACAAATGATTAATTTTATAATTAGATAAAACATCAACTTAAAAAATTATAGAAAAAGACAATTTTCTTTCAATTAAAATAATATTTTTTATTTAATTAATGTATAAAAAACAATTATTATAAATTCACATTAAAAATATATATTGAATATAACTAAAGTTATTGAAAAAAAGAAATTTAACGTCATTGAAAAGAAAGGCCAAGTTTTATATATTAAAGTGAAAAAATTGAAAAATAATAATTAAAAAAAAGGGATTAAATTAAATTAGGATAGGATTCAAATAGACACAGAAAAAATGCATTAGTTTCAATAATTTTAAAGTAAACAATACATCATTATCCAAAAACCTTTTTCAAATAAATTTAGTTAAATATAAGTAGTTTAAAAAAAAAAAAAAAGTTTAGCATATTATTTTTTAAACTTTGTATAATTATACTAAATTAACTTACACTGACTAATCATTTGTTCTCTCACAGAGGATGGAACTTTTTTTTATACACAACTTTAGAATATATCAGACAGTAAGCTATAATAAAATGAAAAACATGTCAAATTATACAATTCATTGTTATAGTTTATACATATTTACAACATGCAACTGAAACATATTTTATAACCCAAATATTTTATTGTCAAATTAATTTTTTTTTTCCACACAGTCTGTACAATAAC
>BPLQ01002106.1:0-13645 GCA_021605075.1 Caerostris darwini
CAGGAATAAATTAATTTTCTTTGTTTCATTTAAGAGTTTTTCTAACTGTAAATAAACTTTTATTTTATTCCAATTTAGGTTAACTATTAACTAAGATTTTAATCATAAAAGCTAATTTTTAAGATAAAAAAATATTTGTGCATAGTACTTTCATTTACACAACAGCTTCCTTTGCACAATTTAGTTTTTGAAAAAAGTTATAAAGAAAAAATATGACGTTATGAATAATTTGCCACGATGGATCGTTTGTAAAAACGGACGAGAAGCAAGAAGATTTAAAGAAGTAAAAATAATAATTGTACCCTATGGTACCTTTAATTTATTTAAATTAAGGATTGATTATTTTAAGAAGTTATTAAAGGAGTGTAGAGTAAATATGCAAACGTATATGATGGAGTATCAGTTTTTTGCATAGAACAATATTTTATTTAATCTAATGACTTGTAAACATAACAAAGTGTGTTTTTTTTTTTTTTTTTTTAATTTAAAAGGCTATTTTAAAGGGAAGCGACTCATAGGATATAAATTCTAATGTATTTAGTTAGTAACAAAGTTATAAAAAAAAATTTGATTTTAAGTCTTATATTTAACAATGATTAAATTGAATGGTAATTGAGTTACCCTCGTTCAATTTTGAACATTAAGATAATTTCAGATTTAGATAAGTGTATTTGATAATATTTAGCAAGATAATTTAACACATTATAAACAGATATTCTCATTTTACCTACTAAATTTTTTTTGAAAAGTATAAATAAGGAAAAATTCTGAATATGAAATGCAAGTGCTGAATTGTACTTAATTGTAGTAGTCATATGAAATGGGTAAAAATTTAGAACCCGTATACTTAAATATGAACAGCTATAAGGAATATGATAATGATATATGAATATGATATGAATATATATGAATATGATAATAGTGATACCGCTATAATAATAATAGGAACTTAAATATGAATCGCTTCAGTTTTATACTGCAAATGTTTAACATATTTACAAAAATATTTTTAAACTAGAGTAGTGATGTATTGTTTTCCACCAAAAAGAATTATACCTTTTCTGTAAGCAGAAAACACATATTGTATTGAATTAATATCATTCTACGCATATTATAATAACACATTATACCTATCCTTTTAGCAAAACAATAAATATAAGGCCATTTATATTCCTATCCTTTGTATTTTTCTTGTGTACCTATCATATGCACAAAAATCTCCTTTCCTTTTAAATCATTAAATCTCCTTTCCTATCTAAATGCAATCGCCGAATACACAGTACTTTGTCACAGCAGCGAAATCCAAATAAGCAAGCATAAATTGCAGAACTCTCGCACTTTTATGTCATGAGCAATTGCTTTATAAATTTCTTGAGTTATTGGACATCTGTATGAATGTGTATTAGTCCAGCAAAGTATGTTCACACATGATAAACAAAAATTCGTGAGGAAATTTCCTTTTTTTTTTCATTTCATAATATTTTTACATGTTGCTCTTTGAAATACAAGAGCTAAGACTATCAATCATATATGGGAAAAATACATTAAAAACTTCGTAGTTACAAGGCTTACAAATCTCTTGGAGAAATTTAAAAAGTTTCAGGAACTTAACAAGCAGCGAAATGAATAATTCATACTCAAAAATTCTACTTCCGCTTAAAACAACCCCGGAAGAAAGCTGTCTGAAATCTTTCTTACATTGTAGTAGAATTTCTAAAGAACATCACGAAACCAAATTCGAAACAAAACTCTCTCTCTTATTTATTCCAAATATCACGATAGCATTAACAACGGGAGGTTTTAAAAAAAAGAAGAAAGCATTTCATTTTTGATTTACATGAAATATTGAAAAAGATGATGAACCTTAGAATAGAGATGCTATTATAGTTCTACTTCTGTACGTTTCCTGCTTCATTTTCTCTCCAGGAATTTTCTCTCCATATTCCGCAAATCAAGTTGAAGATTCAACCTTTTTATTTCTTGGAATCGATAGACAAAATGCGAAACAATCTTTTCTTCCAACAACGAGAAATCCATGTTGATTCGTGAGTGGATGTTTATCGGCGACAAAAATCACATTTCCCTAAGACTCTATAAATCCTTTAACAGCCATTTGCAAGTTTTATGAGACAATGCTTTGAATGTTTTCCTTAACTGTCTTAAAAACGAGCATCTTATTTTAATGCACTGCGATTTTTTATTTGCGCATTGGCAGAAATGGAATAAAATGCTTTGTTGTTAAATTGGACATAATTAAGTCGCCAGTTTGGAAAATACATTACATGTGATTTTTTTTCTTCTATCCTCAATTTATTTGTAAATGAAAGTGTCTTTTATACCTCGTCTAGAATGAGTTGATAATAAATGTGCAAGAAATCCGGAATAAATTTTTAAGATCCCAGTAATTTTCTACGTGATTTCCCAAAGCGGGAATTTTTTTTAATATGCTTTCAAAATTGCTTTTTTAATTAAAATATAAGTGCACATAAAATAACCTTTCTTAAATGTATGTGCATTTATATTTATTTAAAAAAAGCAATCTGTTTTTTTAAGTTACGAAATTTAACGCAAAATAATTTTACGGAGCAACACAAACGTATAAAAAGACGTATTTGTTTAGCTAACTCATCCAATATTCTTAACATCGTCTTCTAAATATATCACATTAGCATGGGATTCTACGCTCAGTCAGCAATAGAATTAGGGATTGCAAGTTCTCCAAAGAATGTGTTGCTTTGTTTTATTGACTTATTGATTTTAGATGATTTGCGCAACTCATTTAGCTGCTACAAAGTTCCACTGTTTGATTAAGTGAATCATAGATCAAATGGATGGGGAACTGGTTCGTAAATTAAAAGTTCGAAGTGCCTGGAAACACTAGGAATTCTTAAACTATTTCCTTACCAAACGACCAACTTTCTAGAAATTAATGAAATTTCCCCAAACTTCGTTCGGAGTCAAATTCATTAAAGCCCAGAACTTTCTACTTTGAAATCTTTTTCTATTATTTTATTTCCCTTTGAAAGTTTTCTCTGTCTTTTTCTTGAGAGATATTTTTACTTTAAAAAAAAAAAAAAAAAAAAAACACAAAATTTCATTATTCAAATAATGAAAAGTTTTTTTTTTAATTATCTGTTTGCTCTTTTCACACATTCTTCAGAAAATTAAAGAATAACAAATATCCACTTAAAAGAACTGTTTTGTTTTAATTATTGTTATTGTTTCTTCACTTTAATTCATCCTTCAACTGTAGCGTTGCCAAATACACCGAGAAAAAGAAAGAAAAACCTCATATATGTTTTTTTTTAGATATACGTCTCAACTCTAACCAGTTTCCTTATTTATCAGGCCAAACTCTATGAGAATTTGCATTTAGTGGAAAAGCAATGCTTCTGGTAGTGGATGGAAGGGAAAAGAGAGGAAATTACGTCGGATTTTGGCGGGGAAGTTTCTGTCTTGTGGGAATAATGAGAGGAAAGGGAGTGTTTGTATGAAATCTGGGTGTGGGAAGACATACTGAGAGAGAAAGAGAGACGGGGGGACACATTCTACAAGAACAATTCTTCAGCGAACTAAGAGAAATATTTGCTTAGCGAGCAGGTTGAGAGGTATTCAGTAGGAAATAAGAGCTTATTCTGTTTGATCCCTTAAAAAAGCAATCAAAAAACATTATTGCCCTAAATCTTTTCTCCTTCTCTTGATGCGTTGATGCTAGTTTTATTATTGTGCATCTTAAATGTAGAAAGACGAATTCAAGAAGTACGTTGTTTTTTTTTTTTTTTTTTTTTTTTTTGCTGCTGGTAGACCAAAGGTTCTCTTTTTTAAAAATATTATTTAATAGTTAAATTTTTTAGAAGTTAATGTTGATTTAGTTGTATTCTTAATTTCTTTTTATGTTTTATTTCAGTGAGTTTAATA
Organism: Caerostris darwini; assembly: GCA_021605075.1. Lineage (NCBI taxonomy): Eukaryota > Metazoa > Arthropoda > Arachnida > Araneae > Araneidae > Caerostris > Caerostris darwini. Next base: position 3,919 of record BPLQ01002106.1, read on the forward strand.
TAATATATAAAAGTATGGTAAATTTTAAACAATCTATTTTGTATTATGTTTTAACATATATTGTCTTTTCTTGCATGCAAAATTCTTAAAATAAGTTAAATTAGTTTTACTTAAATTAGGAATAAAATCTGAAGATATTTCTAGTCTGATTGTTTTTATTTTTGTTAAAATCTACAACAAATAACAGAAATATTGTATATGAAAATCGCACAAAATATTTTATATATTTTTCGTAAGGAATTTTAAATTTAAACCGCAATTATAACAAGCTGAAATACTTTCACGAATTTCATTTTATCATGTATGAACATATTTTAGTAAATGAATACATTTGAGAGTATACCAATGTTTAATAACCCAAAAAATTTAGCAAATGATCAGAACACTATATGGAGGGTATCCTATTTTTTTACCTATCAGTTTTGCCTCTATTTCATAATAAAATGTTTCGAGATTTAGCTAATTAATAATATCCCTAACGAGAATTGAAAATCTTCTCTTTCCTAGAAATTTATAAGTTACATTAAAATGATTTTTTAATTTATTAATTTTATAAGCTTCTTATAACCCCTTTTCTTAACATAATTGGATTGTAAAAATCACTAATGAAAATTTAGCAATATAAATTTTGAAATCAACATCATTTCAAAAAGAAACTTTAGCTAATTAATGATATCCCTATCGAGAATTGAAAATCTTCTCCTTAACAGAAATTATTAAGTTACATCAAATAGATCTTTTAATTTATAAGTTTTATCAGCTTCGTATAACCTCCTTTCTTAACATACTTTGATTGTAAAAATTCACTAATGGAAATTTAACAATATAAATTTTGAAATTCCCACCATTGCAAAAAGAAACTTGCTCATAATTTATCTACAAGTATTTTTTAATTTAGAATATCCATTCAAATTTTATAAAAATGGCATTCCAAGTTTTGTTTAGTCTTACTTAACTTCATCTGAGTAAAATGTTTCCACATTAACTTTAATCAAAGTTTTCAAAGTAAATACTTTAAGTTTTAGAATGCATAAAGCATTCTTTTAATTAATAGATTAATTCAATCCACTCTCTAAACAAGATAGAAAATGGCTCTTTTCATGAAAGATTTATATTCAACATTGTGAAATAAACTAATTAACGAGAAAAACAAACAAAAAAAAGCTTTCTTTACGTAAAGATAATTTGAAAGGACTTTGACATTCTTAAAAATGCAAGTCAGAAAATAGCTGCAATAAATTCAAAAGATTTGTTGAAAGCTATCATTAAATGGAATTAATTTTTTAAATCAACAACTTTGAGAAAGAAAGGTAAAAAAACGATTCTTTCGATTTGGCTGCAAACCTTTCTTAAAGCAAAAATAAGGGACAAATAAACCTACCTATCTGCAATACTTTAATGCAGAAAGGCAGTTGTTTGCTTAGAATCCATTGATATAAAATAAAGTAAGATAATCCAATTAGCTAAATTAATGAAAGAAAATGAATTACACATTTGAAAAATTTTGGTAAGTATTTGCTTTCTGAATAATTATTAGGTTAAATTTTAAATAAATCAGACATTTTTTTTCTTTTATTTAAAACATTTAAGCTTTTTATCAGATTGTAGGCTATTTAAAAGGTCACTGGTTATTTATCAATATTATCTATTATCTATTGAAAGTACAGTGTTCAAATGCCAAGCTGGAATAAACTCTTTTCAAAAATTAAAATTCAAAAGTTAAATGTTGTTACGAGTGTTATAAAAATTTTAATTCATACTATAGCGCTATGCACAGATTGGTTTGTTCTAGGATAATTTTAATTTTTGAAATAATTACTGATAAAATCTCCCAACCAACTTTTATGAACTCGAATTTTCATTTCAATAATCTTATAATAAAATAGCTCTGCACATTAGTTAAGAGCTGAGTCGATAGAGCATGAAAGCGATCATCTCAAGCTAGTTTGTTTCGGTTTATTTCTAGACAATTTTAAAATAAAAAATTTTAGCGTCGAATATAGCAACTTGGCACCCACTAGCGCTATATACAATAATTCTTTTAATTATTGCTTTATCGATAGCAGGAGCCACGCGATTGGCAGTCAGAAATGTCTTCTGTTAATGAGAAGAAGCAAATTGGATCATAAGATCTTCTGCCATCCCATAATTCCCACTTTACTTATGATACGCATTACTAATTATTTATTAATTTTTATAAGAAAACAGCTCGGTACAGTTGTAGTTATAGCTGCTTATTATGTTTCATTCATTGATTGTAGAAAAATCAAACATCAAATGATTATTTTAATGATGATCTATTGATAAGAATTTGTGTATTTTAGGGGATAAACCTTAGAAAATCGTTTAACCCAAGCCAAGACTCAGATAGCCAATGTTAATGATAACTCATTTTAAAGTCATCCCTGATTCTACTAGTTTTTGAAACAAATGATTGGAGTACACCACACTAGTGGAAATCAAATTAGGACCAACTCACTTGCTGTAATTGCTAAGTAACTTTCTTAACGAAATAATTCTTAGACAGTAGAAAAATGCTGTCGCACGTAAATCAATAGAATGAAATTTACATTATGTGCGACAAGAAGAAATGAATCCCCAAAGCATATTTTAATAAGAAAATAGTTACTAACTACACATCCACAGATATGTCTGTTGTAATCCTCTCTTCTGTGATACCATAAAAATGCAAAATTTAAACACTTTAAATCAATGAGATGTTATCTATTTTTTTACAATTTTTTTGTCTCTTTGCATTAAACTACACATTATATCTTGAACTCACTGACATGCAAAGCGATGAGAATTTATTAAAAATAATTTAACGAAATCAATTTTGCTTAATAACCATCTTTGTGTAAATGTGTTTTCTTGATTGTGGATGTACTAAAAAATCATAGTGGATGAACTTAATTTAATTGTAATTAAAAATAAATATATTTTTTTTAAATATTAAATTGTTAAGACTAACGATTCAAAATAAAAACGTGATATTTAAAGAGTTTGATAAGAAAAGAAATGCACTGTTTTAAGTTGAAACAAGCGTTGATATATGTTAAACAATTTTCATCGAAATTAAAATCTAACGCAGGCAAACAAAGAAAAATGTAAAGTAATCCTATTTGAGTCAAAGAAATGTACATAGTTGTCGACCAGTCGAAATTTTATAATATGAATAATTTATTAGTGATATTTTTTCTTTCAGTAACTTAAAACAAAGTTTTGTTCTTTTATAAACAGTATTAGAATATTTGATCTAGTGGATTATGATTGTAATAACTTATTATTGTAATAGTATGTTTAGATTTGCTATGTCAGATAGCGCCTAAATATTTAGTTTGAGTACTCCAAGGAATTATAACATTGCTGATTTTGATTCCAGGCTTCTTAAGTTTGTTACCAGCAGGAAAAAAAACGACTTCAGTTTTATCACCATTACAACATTCATGTAACATTTTTGAATTTGTTGAATTTTTCTTAGTTTTTCCATAACATTTTTCCAGTTATTGAGAACTTTAAGCTGATTAGTGAGGGGGATAGCTATGAATTTAGTGTTTTCATTTTTGCAAATGACAGCAGTGTCATCTGCTTAAATAGCAGTAAGAATTTTATGATTAGTAGGGACATCAGCAATAGAAATAGTGAAAGAGTTGCTGGAAGCTGAAACAAGCAGTTATATATTTCAAAAATTCCCACTAAAATCAAAATATTACACAGGCACTTAAATGAAAAGGGAAAGTAATTCTGTTTGAGTCAAAGATATGTATATTGTTGTATTTTTGTATAGATTATGATTGTAATAACTTATTATTGCTGTATATATATATATAAACCGAGATTATTGCATTTTTTCATAGCCCTATTTGACAAAAACAAAAGAAAGTTATTATGGATTACATAAACTAATTGTTATTTACATTTGCTTATGTCTAAATGAAGTAATTTCTGTCATGTGAGGTCTAATTGTAGAGCATTCCCGCTGGCAGCTCCAGCTAGCCCGCTTTCTTTTCACTCTGATGGAACAGTTAATTACTTTGAAAAATAACTCGCTTTGACATTGTATACATTGTATACATCTTTAATATCAGCATTTTTTAATTAACTCAAGTGCAGCAAGCAAATGTCAGGCAGTATTTCTATAAGTCTTTCTGGTAGGTACGACTATTTCGTTCTTAGTTCCTCAGAGCAAAATGTTGACACAATATACATATATTTTATGTGAGTGTGTCTCTTAGGCAGAATGTCAGGTGTAGTTTTTTTAAATTAATTCCAGAGCAGCAAGCAAATGTCAGGCATTATTTCTAACTGGACAATAGAACAGTTTCGTTCTTACTACCTCAGAGGACAAAGTTGACCTACCGAAACTGTGTTACGCATCATAAATTAATCGAGACACGTAGTGGGTTCCCTATTTAACGTCATGAAACACGAATTATACTGCAATTAATAATAGCGGACATTGAAAGAAGAGATAGTTTTATTTTATACTTACCTTAATATTTTTTTACGCAATTTTATTAGATAAGTAAATAGTATTAATTTTTTTTTGAATTAAAATTATTTTCTGTTTTATTATTAACATATATATTTAAATTAGAATAGCATTTAATTACTTTATAATGACATTATTTAATTATATTTGAATAGCATCAATTTAAATAGCATTTAATTGTATCTCATTCTACATAAATTTTACCATCATAAATATTATTTTCGAAAAGAAAAAATATACAATTAAGTCTCATATTCGGTTTGAATGAAAAGAAAAATTTTACTTTTATAGAATTTTAATCCACAACGAAAACCATGAAATATAATAAAACAATTGTTAGATAAATACGTATAAAAAATTAAATGTAAGAGTTCATAGTTTGTAGCAAAAAGTATTAAAAATCTGGGAGATTAATTAGAAACATGTTAAAAAAAGCTTAGCAAAAAAAAAAAAATTGAATAATAATTTAATTCAATTCAATATATCATAATAAAAAGGTTATAATCTAAAAATAATAAAAAAAGGAAACTATTAATTAAATACTCCAGATTCTCTTTATTTAATTCTACCAATATGGAATAAATAATAAAACTATTCTATTTTTTTAGGAATCATATTTCTAACCGTGAGTAAATATTTACATAAGCATCTTTCTACAATTAAAATACTTCTCATTGACACACATTAGCTAATTATCTCTTGTTTCATTAAATAATATCTTAAGTGCTCGTTCAAATCATTCGTTTTCGTGAATGTGGTAAAAAAAAGTACAATTTTCACTTCGCTAGCAGAAGCAATATTTTAATTAATTTTCTTCCTTTTTTTTCTGCTTCATTGGAACATTATCTCCATTTTTTATTTTATTTAAAAAAAGAAAGCGATTAACGCTTTTGAATCAATGGGAAAATTAAAATTACTGGGTGTAATAAAACATTTTCTGATTGCTGACATGAGAAATTAAATTTTTTATTTTGTCTGAATTACAATAATTACCTCTAGGATTTATAAAAACGAATAAATACCCAATTAATATTCGGTGGAGGAATTTTCGGTAGCGAGATTTTCGATGGAGGAATTTTTTAATGCAATATAATAGTTTTACAAAAAATATTTAAATATAAATCAGATTCGTTAAGAACAAGATTTGAAATTCATATTTGTACGCACTAAATAAAGTATATTTCTCTCAAAAAATCCTTATTAAAGTTTATCTTATAAAAGCTTTTTAGATTGTTTATTTATGATAAATAAAATATTAAGGCAAAAAATATTAATGTTTCAATCCTTATACTGATGCCATTAAATGTTAACTAATAGATAAACTATGGTGATTTTTCTTTCAGGTGTTTGAACTTTATGTTTTTAATATCATTAACGCACCTCAAAAGTTCTTTGTGTTGGTGAATTATTTTACAAATATGAATTTTTTATGGGAAAATTTTTATTTAATTCTAATATATATGTGGACAAAATTTATATAATTCTTTCATATGTTAAGACAGCATTTAATTCAATTAAGGCACATCAGTAGTTGAATTCGTTAACATAATGCATTTAAAAGTACTACTTAATACTTATAATTCATAATAAAAAAAATGCTTCCTAAAAAAATTTAAACTCAATAAATTCGCTGAATAATTTAATAACTTATTGTAAAATAAATTATGAATTAAATTAAGGTCATAACAATGATCACAATATGACAGAGTCAGTTAAAATTATATATAAGCTATAATATGGTTTAATTTAAGAAACATTAATAATTTCCTTTTAGGAAACAAGGAATTTTAATATATATCATGAATAAATATCTGTATACTTCAATGCATTTAGAAGATTTTAAACTAAACATTATCACTCAAAATAAATCCGAAATTCCCGGATTCAACATCATCCTATTTGACAAAAACAAAGATATTAGCGTTAAGCAAACACTTCTTCAGTGACAAGTTTCATACGTTTCGATACAATTAAATGTAAAAATACATTTTTAAATTACATTAAATACATAAAATACAAAAATTTGGCACCTTTTTCATAGAATCGTACAGCCTTTTGCAGTTTGTTCAGCTAACAAAAGATTTAAGATAACAGCAAATTAGCGATTTTTATCACAAAAGCAAATTCTGTTAGATTTCGAAAAGAAAGGTTCCACAATTTTAATGCACGTTTTGCTTTGATCATTCTTTTGTGGCTTTGGCAGTGAGTGCGCGCTCATTTCTTTTAACGGCCAAGAAAAGGGAGTTTAATTAAACACAATTTTTATTTCACTTAGAACTGATCAGTCACCCGTAAAGATCAAAAGAAGAACTCATTATTCAGTTAATATTATAAAAGGTATTTATACTTCAATTCCTTTTTTTTTTATTAACATTTTTAAAACATGTTACTAGTTTTAATCTGTCAGAACATCAAGCAATTTGATAAATTTAATGTTAGATATACTGTTTAAATAAATAAGAGTATTTTTTAATGTTAGGTGTTTTTCTATTGGACAAAACGATTTGATAATGTGATAGTATAGCATTTAAAATGGATAATTATCTTTTTTTGCTGTAGTTTAATTTTGTTTCTATGCTTGTTAACTACTAGAGATAATTTGTCATTAAAAGTTAAGATTTTTTTTATTAAAAAAATTTCTGGTTATTATTATTTGTTTTTCATGAATTACTTATTTTATATACGTTCTATTAACTGTTACAATCAATTTCAGAACGTTTGATTAAAGACAAAGACGTTAGGACTACCTATAAGGCCTTCAAAAAAAGATCATTATTGTTCAAATGTTTTTGAAAAATTATTATTCAATAATTCATACAAAACTTTACTTGTGCATTTTTGAAAAATGTTGATTTTCGTTAATAATGTGCTTTCCCGTCGTAATTGAAAAAAAAATAGAGTAGTGATCTTAACATACTTCTATCTCATCGACAGTTGAACAAAACTGGGTGAAGTTTTCAACATTTTTTCCAATACGGCATTCAAATGAGCGGCAGACACCTTTAAAAGTAAATTGGAAGATATTAGAGAGTTCTTGCATACCTACTTTAGTTACCGTAGGACGTTCGTTAGCTTTTTCTCCCTAGCGCGTATGCTCATAGGAAACTGAGCATGTGCGCTAGGGAAAAACTGGGACATCCCTACGTATAACCACCAACGTACGGTATGCAAAAACTCTCTATCGCTTTCATTTATCTTCTTTCTAATGCCTTTAAAGCATCAGATAGTGTAATCAGTTAAGATAAATCTGCTGGCGATAATCAAGTGATATAAAAAACGAAATTAAAATCGGATGTTTAATTGAAAAATGCATAGACAAATATATAAATATAAAAAACATATATAAAGATGCCATGATAACTACTCAATATATGATGGGAACTTTAATAAAAATCAACTTCTTGTCAAAAATGCCGAAGTAAAGTATTGTAACTTTTATTTGAATAATACTTTTTCAAAAACATTTGAACAATAATGGTCTTTTTTGAAGCCCTTATTAGTAGTCCTAATTGCTATGTCTTTAGTCGAATATTCTTAAATTGATTGTAGCAGTTAGTAGAATATATAGAAACGAAGTGACTCATAAAAAAACAAATAGTAGCTAGAGATTTAACAAAAAGAATTTGGAATGAAAAAAATATTTATCTTTTATTTGCATTCACAACGTATTTGGCAACATTCAGAAATAAATTATTGTCATTATTGAATAGCAAGCCATGCAAGACATTATTATGTCTTTTCAATGTTCTGCATATTATTTGAATAAATCAAAGCTATCAAAACAATATATATATACACTGAAATGACAAAAGTCATGGGATACCTCTTAATATCGTGTCGGCCGTCCTTTCGCCCGGCGAAGTGCAGCAACTCGACGTGGCATGGACTCAACAAATCGTTGAAAGTCTTTTGCATGAATATTGAGCCATGCTGTCTCGATAGACGTGACATGGCACATTGTCATCCATAAAAATCCCATCGTTGTTTGGGTACATGAAGACCATGAATGGCTGCAAGTGATCTCCAAGTAGCTGAACATAAGCATTTCCAGTCAATGTTCGGTCCAGTCACATCAGAGGACCAAGTCCATGCCATGAAAAAACAGCTCACACCATTACGGAGCCACCACCAGCTTGAACAGTGCCTTGCTGACAGTTTGGGTCCATGGCTTCGTGGGGTCTGCGCCACACTCGAACCCTACCATCAGCTCTTACCAACTGAAATCGTGACTCATCGGACCAGGCCACGGTTTTCCATTCATCTAGGGACCAACCGATATGCTCACGTGCCCACGAGAGTCGCTGCAAGCGATGTCGTTCTGTCAGTAAAGGCACTCGAGTCGGTCTTCTGCTGGAATAGCCCAAGAAAGCCAAATTTCTCCGCACAGTTCTAACAGACAAGTCCCTTGTACGTCCCACATTGATTTCTGCGGTTATTTGACGCAGTGTTGCTTGTCTGTTAGAATTTACGACTCTTTGCAGACGTCGCCGGTCTCGGTCGTTAAGTGCAGGCGGTCGACCACTGCGCTGTCCATGGTGGGATGTTATGCCTGAAATTTCATACTCTCGGCACACTCTTGACACAGTGGATCTGGGAATGTTGAATTCCCTAACGATTTCCGAAATGGCATGACCATGCGTCTAGCTCCAACTAACATTCCGCGTTCAAAGTCTGTTAATTCCGTCGTGGGGGCCACCTCACGTCAAAACCTCTTCACATGAATAACTTAAACAGAAATGAAAGCTCTGCGAAAGCACTGCGCATTTATACCTGTTCTACGCGATGCTATTGCCATCTGAAAATTTGCATATTGCTTTTCCCATGACTTTTGTCACTTCAGTGTATATATATATATTGTATTGATAGCTTGCCATTCAATAATGCATAATTTACTTCTGAAGGTAACAAATATTTTGTGAATGCAAATAAAAATAAAGATTATTTTTATTCAAAGAGAATATTTTCAAGATTTTCATTATTAAAAAAATATTTATTTTCATTCATGAAGACTATTTTCATCAAGAAGTCAGTCAACCTTCGTTAATGTTCACGTCATAAATTGAGTAGTGATAGTGACATAATATTATCTTATCGACAGTTGAACAAAACTGGTTGATGTTGTCCACATTTTTTCCAATACGGCATTCAAATGAGTGCAAATCACCTTTAAAAGTAGTCTTGGAAGATATTGCTTCTTCTTTCCTTTTCTGTTTATGCCTGTACTGCATAAGACGG
>BPLQ01002107.1:0-22463 GCA_021605075.1 Caerostris darwini
ATAATAAGATCACTTTCATTAATATACTTAAATAGCAAAATTTTTTAATTCCTTGATTGAATGTTGTTACGAAGGATGTATTAAATTTTATGAGATGGCACAATAAAACATTCAATCAATGTTTTTATTTTATTATTGTTTAATGGTAAATTGCGTAAATAATGAAACAAAAGAAGATGCAGATATATGACTAACAAGAAAAAGAATACAGCATCTTAATTCACAAATAAATGAAAATATTTCTCCCAAGAACTGACTCCAGCCATATAACGTGTCTTGCAATGTTGATGCTCACCACCAACAGAATCATAAGCATCTTCCTTTTCAAGTTATCCAGAACGTATGACTACTAAGGCTGGTTTGAGCATAGAAAAATTTAAAATCGTCTCTCTTTTCTGCCATGTAAGGCTTTTATTTCATTTTTTTTTTGTTGTATCAAAACACGGCAATATTCTGTTTCAGTAATCATGGTCAAAATTCTTGTTAGGATTCATGCAATTCAAAAGACGCCTAGAAGAAGTTTTTTTAATTCTAGGATAAAAAGAAAATGGAGGTAAGATGATACCCCCAATTGCGAAGGTGAAGTTCTGGAATTTTCTTGCCAGATCCTTTAACTAAACCCGCTTATATAAATGTATATCATCGAAAATGATATATAACTTCATAGTTCTGTAACTACAAAGGAAGGTTTTCGCAGCATGATTCTATAATTTTGCAAAACGTGCATATCAGTAAAGTAATGCAACTAGTTCATACTTTTTTTTCTAATTCGTAAAATGCTTAGTCGCGTTCGAAGATAAAATTTTGAATGAATGCATTTAAAAAACGATGTAATTATTTTGGATGAATTGGAAGTGAGTTTACCAATAACAACGATTCTGCTATGATAATTCCAACATGCATGCTATGGAAGAAAATATTGCTTAAGAAAGTTCGCCAAATTAATACTGTTGACTTCATTTTTTTTTTTACTCATTTGTAAATACTTTTTTCCGTTCACGCTATAAATAAAAATATTTTTTTTTTCCTGATCTACTTCAACTAGGGTAATTTATAAATATTATTCAATCTATTGCAAAACCAAAAAAAAAAAAAAAAGAAAGTGCATATTTTAATTAAAACAAATTAATTTTACATTTATTAAAATTACCATGATTTTAAGTTTTGCGAAACTTAATTTTATTTTTTTTTAATTTTTACGATATTAATGCATTTTTTTCGTAATTTTATTAAATTTTATCAAAACATCTAATTTTAGTTTTTCTTACTTATATGTCAAATATTTCATCACCTGTCACTAAATAGATGCACTTTGAATTTTGTTGAAAAGGATTGCAAATGAAAATTTATGTAAAGTCATTTATACAAAATAAGGGAAGTAGCAGTTCAATATTTTCTGAATTATTTCTTGGGTTACATTAAAACATTACACATAAAACAATTTTTTAAAAGTATTTCACATGAAATATAAATCGCAAATCAACTTATTCAATAAATCTTTCCTATATTCAGCCTGTCTCACTAATGATGCAAATAACAGCTAATATGTAATAAGTAAATAAATGCTAATAAATTATTTTAAATTGGCCAGATGAATTAAATCCTCAATTTTGTTTATAATATAATTTAATAGTAATGACTTAAAACGGGAACGGAATTTATATTTAACAAAATAAAAGTTTTTTTTTTTTTTTTTTTTTTTTTTTTGAAAATTTATTAATTTAATTGTGTTTTTTTTTGTTTTGTTCATATGTATTATTTACATTTCTAACTTTTTTTTAAATAACAAGAAAAATATATATTACATCTTAATCTCAATTTAACAAACATCAACAAACATGACAAACATAACAAACATGTTTTTTCAAAGCATTTTTAATAGTTATATTATCTTTTAAATTTATCATAATTACAGGTAGTTTGAAAAAGTAATTTCTTTAAGTAACATATTATAAACAGAATACCATAGTGGTACGTAGGGAATCAAATCAATGGTCCATCAAGTAAAATGATCGCTCGTTTAGTTTTATTACACAAATGACGCACCATAAACTTATCGTTATACTAAACTAAACCAGTGAATCCAAATATTCTTGTAATTCCTCTTCCAGAAAGACAAGACAGTTGCAAGACATCATGTCCCTTAAGACAACTAGCTCTCAATCATCTATTCCTTAGAGATAAGGTAGCTTTACACTCAGAAAGTGTTATATTTTATTAAGGCACAAGTTAACTCTCTAGAATAAAATCAACATTGGAATACATTTCTAGCAGCTAAGAGGGTGAGCGCCGTGTAACATAGAGTTTACATTCGCCAATAAATACACTCATGTCCATAAATTAAGGATAATTCAGATTCACACAGAAATTGAACTCTAAAATAAAAATTTCACCTGTAGAATTATCACACACATCTTGAAGAAGAATATGCAAATTACAGGAAACCTCCAGATGGCGCGGATAGTACGTCACAATGATGAGAGTGTAAGAGAGGGGTATGTAAGGAATGGTGACAAAGAAGTAAAATTGTTCACAAGCGCTTTAAAATCCTTTCAGTGCAATAACCGCATAGTTATGGCACAAAGGAAGCATTTGGAGGATTTTATACGGGGTAGAATTATCGGACGACTGGAATGTGGACGTACCCAGCTGGAAGTATCCGAGGAACATGGAATCGCCCAGAGTGTCATCTCCAGGCTTTGGCAACGATTCAAAGATGATGATAATGTGAGTAGATGTTACAGCACAGGTCGCCCCCGAGTTACAACGCCGAATGAGGACCGGTATTTAGCAGTTACAGCCAAAAGAAACAAACGGAGCTCAGCATCAGACCTATCTTGTTAGCTCTCTTCAGCTACCGGTACGACAGTTTCAAGACAGACCGTGTACAGACGCTTAGGGCACATTGGTCTATATGCTCGTAGGCCTGTCTGATGTGTTCCACTTACCGCAACTCACTGTCGCCTGCGATTAACCTGGAGTAGAGAGCATGCATTGTGGACACCGCAACAGTGGTCTTGTGTGATGTTTTCCGACGAGTCCAGGTTTAGTTTGCAGTCTGATTCTCACCGGACTTTCATATGGAGAGCGCCAGGTACCCGTTACCACCAGGAGAACACCATTGAACGACACCGTTACGGTGATGCAGGATGGCTCGTTTGGGGAGGAATTATTCTTGGTTCCAGAACTGACCTGCATGTTCAGAGTGTAACGATGACAGGCCACATCTATCGGGATATCATTCTGGAACAACATGTACGTTTGTTTCGGGGCGCCATGGGTGCTGACTTTCTGTTTATGGATGACAACGCCCGTCCTCACCGTGCAAACATTGTAGGCGAATGCCTTCAATTGGAGGATATCACCCGTATGGATTGGCCAGCATACTCACGGGACTTGAATCCAATAGAGCATGTGTGGGATATGCTTGGCCGACGAATTGCAGCCCGTCAACCGTCAACCCCCTCCCACCTGTCAACCGGAACTTCGGAGGGCATTGCTTGATGAGTGGTGTAATATTCCCCAAGATCAGATTAATAATTGGATACTCAGCATGTCTAGGCGTTGTAAGGCCTGTATTGCATCGTCCGGGAGACATACTCCATATTAACCATCATACTAACCATGTTATACTGTTTTTGTAAATAGGTTCTTTTTGAAATTTGCTCCAGGAGTAAAAATCGCAATTTTTATGAATTATGTCAAACATATAGCATCATTTTTGCTCTTTACCTTTTGTTTAATAAATAGACTTTACAAATAAGCCAAATTTGTTTTGCTTCTGTCTGTTTCTTTGCCTGAACTTCATTATCCTTATTTTATGGACATGAGTGTAATTCAAGTTGCATAAAAGATTTATTATAAAGTTTTAATCGTGTTCTCTTCCCATCAATTAGAAATGTTTTAAGATTATATTAAATATCTTAACTGTTACATATTCATCAAAAATGGTGTCCGTTGTATATATAAATATATGTTTGTTTAAATTTAATCATGTTATTGTTGCAAAATACCGCATTTATTTTGAGAATGTTTATGACTATAGTTAAAACGAATTAATATGACAGCAAAAAGGTTTATTAAATTTTAAATTATTAGCTATGAGTATATGTTAAAGTATTTTTATGTTGTCTCTTTCTAAACGGAAAATGATCCTAACAAAGAATATTTTAATTATTCCTGAAGTAATATATTACATTATGATGGTAACTCATATATCAAAAACTAGATATTTCAAATAAATTCAAAATTTTATTATTTAAAAATTTTTAATTATGTAATTTTTTTCTTATTATTTAAAACTTTAAACTTTTATTTATATTTAAATATAGTCAATTTGTATTTCTAATTCCGCAATAAAAATTTTAATATGTATAACTCTTGCCTTATTAAACTGCATTAATAACTTTTTTATCTTTGGAAATTCTTTGCAATAAGAAAAAAAAAGGAAAAGAGATAGAGTGGCTTTCAAAATTTAAAATACAAGCTATCTTTTATGTTTAATTTGCAAGCAAATGAACATAAAAACATGAATTTGGAAGTTTTAGATATTTTAATATGAAAAGTAATACTTATAACAGTTATTTAGTAAAATTAAAATAAATTAAAAATAAAATATTTACACATAAAGATATATTAAACAAAATTCATTCTTGTGTGAAAAAAATAATTAAATGGTTTACTACTGTGTTCAAAAAGTAAGACCAATTATTATTTTTTCAAAATCTATTTATTCTTCCAAATTTATTTCATCGCCTTCAAAGTAATCCCCTTCGCTCACAATGCACTTATGCGAACTTTTTTTCCAATTCTCAATTCATGCTAAAAAGTCATCGGCAGGGATGGCCTACAAAGCGAGCGCTAATTGACATTGAATCTCTTCAAACGACTCAAAATGGTGTCCCCGGAGTGGTGTTTTGAGTTTAGGGAATAGCCAGAAGTCGCACGGTGTGAATACGGTGGTTGTGGAATGATATGGGTTTCAGTTTTGGCGATAAAGTCACGAAGAATCAATGCAGTGTGAGCTGGAACATTCAGTGTTTTTGGTAACAATCGAGATTTGACGCATGTGAGGTCCAAAATGAAATGGACCGATCCTTTTGAAATTCCAACATCATCAGCAAGGTCTCTAATTGTAAATCGACGGTTTGCAAGCACCAAATCTTTCATTTTTTTCATATGAGCTTCATCGGTTGAGTTTGATAGTAAACCAGAGGGCTCTTCGTCTTCAACGCGTTGTCTGCCTTCTTTGAACAATTTATATCACTTGTAACTTGTATCACTTTCCGACATAGGAATGCTCACCGAATGCCTTCTTCAACAATCTATACGTTTACTGAAACAAAATTTAATAGAAGTTCTTTGCTCATTTAATTCAAACATTTCAAAAATCGCCGAAATCTGTTTTAGCGTCTCAACACTAATCAATATTTTGACGTTAAATTTCACACAGATGTCAAGGATACTGCTATTAATCTAAAAAAGAAAAAAAAAATGGAAATTCCATAGCCCCGGGAATTTAAAAATGAAAAATGGTCTTACTTTTTGGATACAGTAGTATAGTAAAAAGTGTATCCTTCTCTAGCAGTAATGCATTTTAGATATAGAATGTAAGGCTTCCAATTAAGTTATTGCAGATCTAAATTGGTAGCAAAGACCATACACGGTTCAATCCTAGTTTCATTTTCACGGTCGTAGTGAAGCATCCACCAGTCTGTCAAGGTAGTCTACAGATGCTATATGGGTTTAAAGTCCGCAGATTGAACAGGCCATTTTGTTTCTTAATGTTAAATCCTAAATTATATCCTTGCATTGCTTAAATTTCAGGATTAGAGAACTGTGTGATATTGATGTTGTTGGTATCAGGGGTCCATTTGAAAGTGATAGTAAGAAATTAATCTTTTCCGAAGCAATAGATCAGTTTAAAAAATGTAAATGTGTTTCCAGATGGGTAGTATGAGATATATATTTACCATTTAAGAACAAATTTACTTTACCAAGTGAAATTACAAAAAAATTTACTTTGAGGAGACATTTGAAAATGTGTAAGCGTGTAGCTAATAAAAGAGTACTTAAATGACTACATTGCTATATTTAAATAATGGGAAATTATTGAAAAAAAAATAATAAGGGGGTGGGTAAATGAATTTCTATCACTATTTACAGCACCACATGCAATTAAAGATAATTGCAAAATTCAGACCAGTCTTCTATGTCAACGCGAAAAAAGTAATTAAACCATCTTTAAATGATTTTTTAGTCATTAAAGGGCCATACCTGACAGAGTTGACTCCTGATATAAGAGAAAGATTTAGATTCTGTCCCATAGCATTATGATTTGTTATAGAAAAAGCTTTATTACAATAAAGTATTGATCCACAGCAAAAAAAATTTCAAATATTCTTTTTTCCTACTGGGATAAATTGACGATACTACTTTTGGAAAAATTGTCGATATAACATTGTATATTTGTATTTCGGGTTACAGCAAGTTCATTTATCTGTTTGATATATTTGAATGATTTACTACATAATTCTTAAAAGCAATATTACGATGTTGTAGCTAGGCTTCGATATTCTTTTTAAATAATTGCGTAATAAGAGTGCTCAGTTGAGATGAATTAGAGCAATTTATCTCTCGAGCCCAGAATTTTCTCAGCATGTTTTAATTTAAGAAATTGGAAAAGTAACTTGTCTAGTTTACATAACTCTAAATGTACAAGGGATACTTATCTTTTGGGCATGATTTGGAGTCTAGATTGAAATATACTAAGATTCTTAGTACACACAATTAAATTTAAGCAAAACCAAACGAAAAGAACCGTTTTGTCTTTGCAATAAAACACATTTCGTCCACAATGCTTTTTATGCCCTGTAATTTTACTATCAAACCTGTTGATACAAGAAAACTGAAACAAACAATTAAATTGGGACAGCCATTTACCTGATAAATTGCAAAATTCTGGCTTCAATCCTTTCCCAATCACCACATAACGTGGCGAAGTGTTCAAGTGCCTAAATGGTTCATTCTGCTTAATACTGCTAATTAGTTTAGAGTCTCTTATGGTAGCAGTGAACTCAAAAGAGGGGAGAATGTTGAAAACAAACATCACATATCCCTCAAATCGAAGTGAAGTAATCGCCGAACTTCCTTTTATGGGCTAAAGGCCTATATAATTCCCGATAATGTATCTTAATCGCAATGTGCTCCCTTGCACTTATAAAGAATCACTTGTGTTTCACCAATTAAAAACAAACACAATAGGTCGTCTCGTATAGAGTCCTTGATTGTAATGGTTTCTTTGTACCGTAATAGCAGATATTCTCGTTCATTTCAGAAAATATTATCCGAGTCACAATAGTTTCTTTTCCTACCTGCATTCTGAAAGAGCTAGTAAACAATCTTCAAAGGGGTTGTTATTCGGCTTGGTGGCCAAGTGGCTAGAGCTCTGGCCTTTGGTATCATAGGCTTCAGTTTCGAATCCTGCCAGTATCATGGGGGTTTGTTAGTGGTTCGCAATCCACTTTAAACTGTAGTTCCCTGTCTGTTTATCCCACATGTGCAAATAATAACCTAATAACCGTAGAGAAACAATCCAAACCAATCAAAAGAATTGTCAAGCGTTTCCAGCATAGATATTTCTGAAATTGGAATTCGAATCTGATCCCAAAATCTCGGGATCAAAATTCGATATACATTAAAACGGTATAGCAGCGGCCTTTTATACTAATCCTAAGGTTGATAGATCCATCCGATAGGTCGCCTTCTTTCTTAAACGATTTCTCCTGGACATTCTATTAATATATAATTAGGGTGATTTATATGGATGTTTTTAAGTTAATTTTAATTAAAGTCAATAATAAAATTGAGGATGCAAATTTATTACAGAATGTTACACTAAATAAAATGTTGTTTGGATTATCAATATCAATTATTAATAATCAATCTGTTATATTTAAATATTAGGGAATTAAAATTGTGCTAATCATTTTAAGTTATTTTTGAAACACAATGTGTAACTTAATGTAAATTAGTATTTGTATTTTAAACCTCATGTATAAAACATTAATTACACAGAATATTTAACGATGAATATCCCAAAATCTACCCTGATGTATAGATTTTTTTTAAACTTTATATTTTTTGACAACTCTATAAAATTTCATAAAACTCAGAAATAAATATATGCCCCCAATCTCCCACAAGTTATCAGAATTACCAGCAAGTAAATTATATTATTCAAAGTAAAGATGCAACAAACGTCAACAACAGGACCTTTATTTTCAAGCAACCTTTCGAGTGGAAAAATTGCAAGCAGGTAAATCAAACGGATTGAAACATAGTGGTGTACCAGGGCAAAAATGTAATTTCGGAGAACTTTTAATTGCAATATAAATAATTTTAAGGTTTAAGAAATAAAAATTTAAATTACGTCATGTTAAAAAAATTCCGTAATAAATATTTTTTTCTTATTGCTTTGAGCTGAGTATGTCTGACTAAAACCACTAACAAGTAATACATTCACCACTTTTTACCTTTATTTTAGATAACTAGTGGAAAAGTACTTATATGCCTGCCTACTAAACTCACTTAGAGATAATCATGTGTCGAACATAGATTTTTTTACCTTTGAAATCTATGGGGAAAAATTAAAAAAACTCAAAATAAACAATTAGAATATCGATTCGAGACATCTACATACTCTCTTTTTTTCATCGCCATTGAGTTCTCTCGTTTCTGAAAACAGTGATTACAATTCCTGTCATTAGCGGATTTCAACCAATGTCATTCTCTAATCTATCAGCATTGAAATATGGCACGAGTTGATAAATCTTATTTACTGAAATCAATTTTTTTTGTATCCATGTTCTCACTTTTGTTCTTTGGCAGTTGTTACTTTTTCTCATTTCGCATTTTTGATATTATATTCCTTTATCTTTGGTAAAATGAAATATATATATATATAAATTAATCTCTTATAACAAGTTAGTTACAATTTTCTCTCTTTCATGGAGTTAAAACTATGAAAATATTCGTAACTGTCAGTGAAATAATGATTGCGAAACAGTTTTGAAAATAATTAAACATAGTATGGGGAAACACACAGACAAATGTTTTATTTGAAAGTCTTTACACAATGACGCAAATATTTAAGTGTATGCAAATAACATAAACAATAATGAGGGAATTCAAAGAAATCTTTGAAATCAAAAATATGATGGCTAATGTAATTTATGCTACAGTTATGAAATTATGATTTAATAGATTAAAACTCAATAAATACAGAGACTTTAGTAGCAACTACGAAAAATGTAAAACATAATTATACCCTATTTGTGAAACATGCTTCCATGCTGATAGTGGTCCAAGGTTGCCCCCCAGCTAGTGGACCGGAAGACTCATGCTCAAATATGCTAAGAGCATCCTTTGCAGTCCCTGTTTTTAAAAGGAGGAAAATTAATGGCGATTTAAGTTGTGTGTATAAGAGTCTAGAATCAAATCCTAGTATGAATTCAAACTGGCATTGAACAAATTAACATTCAAATACAATGAATTTACCCATCAAAATTCCTCCAAATAGACGATATTTACTCTTTGATAGTAGTCGTTATTGACCAGTTAATAGTGTACGTAAGTAATGTGAAAACAGGTTCACAGTAGTAAAATATATCAGAATGTTTAACAAATAAAACAAACAAAAAAAACGATAAATATACATTGACATTATACAGTTAACAAAGTAACTAGCATTTATTGAAGAAAGTGTTTTTATAAAATTTGATGTAAATATTCCCAAAAGATTACACTTTTAGAAATAAGTATAACATTTAATAAAATTTAATTTATTTTGGTTGAATAGATAATAGTTATAAAAAACAAACTCGAAATTTTACATTCTAAAAAGAATATCAATTGCAATTAAAATTCTGCCATTGTACATTGTTTAGTAAGGGCTAAATAAACATTGTATAGAAATTTAAAATTTAATTATATATATATATATATATATATAGAGAGAGAGAGAGAGAGAGAGAACATATATTAGATAATTAGTCACCTATTTCCATTATAAATTTAATAGTCTTACTTGCTTTCGTTTTTATTAGTGAAGTGATTCTGTAAAGGCAATACAATTAAAAACCTGAAACTTTTACAATCATTATATTACAGCCACGCTATAAGGGTTGTTGATTATATGAAATATATTGATTTTTATGAAACATTTACCATTTTACTTATTAGATTCAGGTAATTTTTCTAGAGACATAAATATATTTTCCCCTGAAATTTATCTTTACTTGTTCACTTCAAGTAATAAAGTAAATATTCCAAATTAATAACGAAATTTAAAATTAAATGTAATAAAATAACACACTTCTCAAAAAAAATTATCATTGAAGTTAAATTTTTACCAAATTAAGTTTTAGAATAAAGGATTTAGTTTTACAGCAAATGCGGAATTTTTTTAGACATTTATAATTAAAAAATATGTATCCAATATCATTTCTTGAACAATCACCATTATGATATTTTTAATATCATAAATAATATTTCAGTTACATCTTACTTACACTCCCTCAGGAGTGTTTAATAAGCAATAATATTGTGTCAATCCCTTCAAAAATGTGATTAAATTTAATTCCAAAGTGTTTGACTCAGATGATCACACGAGGTGAGCTTGCCAAGTGTGTGCCATTATCGCCCTCGGTCTATTCTGTTTGAGCGTTCCGCTTTGGGTTCGAAGTAATTGGGAATTTATTGCTGCCCACGAGGGAAACAAACCCCCCGAAATTCCACTCAAAGCAACGACACCTGAGCTTTCGTTTCAATGGAATGCGATGAAGTATCCTAATAACAAATCAAACCAGGAATGCATGAATATATATCAGTCGTATGGAGTTGCATGTTGCCCCCGAAACAGTCGTGCTATGTAGTTAATTTCGGAATTTAGGTACCCAGGCACAGTGAACGGCAGAAAATAGAAGAGGCACAGTATATATAGAATTTAAAATTGGAAATGCAATTACATCCCATTTAAATAGAGTTGAAGCAAATTGCATTCTAAGTGAAGAAACTATGTCAAAAGCCAAGTTATTTAATTAAATTTTCCTGCAATTAAAACTTAATTATGGTATCCGCCGACTCTTGTATTCTATTTTTAAACTCGTGTTTTAATCTGTGTGTTACATTTACGTTCCCTTGTGTTACAGTCACAATAATACATGTAGCGATACATTTTACTAATTGCATGCATGAAAAATGTAACTTATTATTTAGAATGTAACTTAATTGTAGCATTTTTCAATGCTTTATGTCATGCCAAATGTATTCAATTTTTTGTAAAGTTTTGTAGAAAAACTTTATAGTAACAAGAATATTTAGTATGTATAAATGAAAAATAAATTATAAGATTTAGAGAGAAATTTAATAGCAAAATATATTCAATTTATTTTAAGTTACAACGCCTCAGTTAATTGAAAACAATATCATCATCTTTCAAATATCAGGAGGATATTACATAAAAAAATACTTGTTCCACATTTAATTTATGATAATACAAGATTTTACTTTCATTTCAATAATAAAACTGCATTAAAGGAATGAAATTTTATTTATCAAGGAAATCAAAAGTTTATGGAAATCAAAAGTTTTCTATGTGATGTTATGTGGGATTATTAACCAAGTAAGAAATGCAAATTTATAAAAAAATGTGCATTATTCATTGTAAATGATTTCTAGAAATTTTGAAATCGTAAATTAATTTAATTAAATTAAAGTTTTCCACATGAAACACAAGTTTTACAAAGTTATTCCTTAAGAAAAATTCCACATATTTTCACAATAAAAATAACAGGATTTGCATGTTATATATAAAAGAATATAAACATTGTATTTCCAAAAAAATTATATTTCTATACAAACAACAGCATTTACATTTTAATTTAAAATATTTTGACTGAATTTAATTTTTAACAAAACATTAAATATTGTAGGTAAATGAAACAATTTAATCGAAGCTTGTCATATTTTTTTAACTAAATCATATTTGTGTAATTTTAACCCCCTATCATTTGAATAATATATTAAACATAAAAACAATGAATTTCCGACTAAAGCCCAGAAGGTAGAATAACGTAATAATAATATGTAAATATTGCATGCTTACATAGATATCGAAGTGTCTGGGCCTGGAATGAAAATTTTATATTATTCCCAAAAAAAAAGCTGGATCAATGAAAGTGAATTAATTACCATCGATTGCAATGAAACAACTCGCAACAAAAAGAAAAGAACCATGAACAAATTTCAGAAAACTGTCGACTTTGGTGTTAAACCAATAATGGCATTTATTCTACTTCACTGCGTGCTGTGTTATTGGAGAAAAAAATGGAAGTGCGTTTATCAGGGAAAAACAACGCCAGTAAATTAACTCTGGGATTGGTTCAAAACTTGAAGCTCTTCGTCGGTTCTTTTTCAAGTCCTTCTATTAGCTCACACTCTCCCTATTTATACCTTGTTCAAATTTCCAATCGCTAATAAAATACTTTTTATTCATCCACTCCAGTTCAAATACATTTTTTTTTGAACTTGTAGTGGAGGAAACTTGATGTTAATACAGTTTTTTCATATATTAATTCAGTAATTAAATTTAACTAATTAATTTTAGTTTTTTTTTAGATTTAAGTTGCATATATCTAACAATAGATGGCTCCCGATAAATTTAAAAAAAATGAATGAAAATTATTTAAAAAGGATTTTCTGCAATGTAGTGAGAAAAAAGTAGGAATTGACTTTAAAAACATTTTTTTTATATTACTTGTTTTCCTGACTCTTGTCGATTTTGTTAGTATTTATGTTGCGTGTTTCGCCAGAGATTATTGGGTGTAGTCAGAGCTGGTTGCAAAGAGTAGTTAAAGTGTATTTTTCAACGGAGATTGTAGAGAGTAGCTGAATTTATTGGTCAAAATGTTTATATTTACTTATTTTGAAGCGATAAATTCAGCTACTCTCTACAATATCCGTTGAAAAATACACTTTAACTACTCTTTGCAACCAGCTCTGACTACACCCAATAATCTCTGGCGAAACACGCAACATAAATACTAACAAAATCGACAAGAGTCAGGAAAACAAGTAATATAAAAAAAATGTTTTTAAAGTCAATTCCTACTTTTTTTCACTACATTGCAGAAAATCCTTTATAAATAATTTTCATTCATTTTTTAAGTTATTCTTTTAAAATTGAGTAAAGGAAATAGAAAACAGTATTTTTTTAGTTGTATATTTGGGGGTCTGATGGCTGACTGACTAGAGCTCTGGCGTTTGGTGCCACAGATTTTTGGTTCGAGTCCCGGTGGTGCCCTGGATTTTTTAGTGGTCCGGAATCCACTTTAAACCGTAGGTTCCCGTTCTAATATGACTGTTGGGAGTAGAACTGACAAGTCTATCTCGTAAAAACGAAATATCTCCTGTCTCAAAATCTACCATTCGGCCGACGGCCTTGACCCACCATGGGTTTGGTTTGTCGATCTACGGTCATCTTGTGCACACGAGGGCTAAACAGAATGGGACCTAGTGTTTAAATTAGATTCTGAACCACTCACAAACAGTCATGCCACCGCCAGCATTCTAACCTGAAGCCCCATGATATCAAAGACCAAAGAGCTAGCCGCTGGCCCATCATGGGGTCATTGCACCACTGATGATGTTGATGGATAGGTAATTTAAGTTATCTAATTTTAATATTGTGATCGCTTTAATTATTTTTTCATATTTTCACCCATTATTAAATTAAAATATGAAATTTTTTCCAATAAATTCGTTTCTTCTGATTTACAGAATTTTATACATTTTCGAAAAAAATAAATATTATAAAAAAACGCACATGTGCACATTGGAGCATTCGTGCCAAATACATTGTCATTTCCATTCAAAATATCACTGACAGCCGAATTCACTTTCATTATGCCGCTTACAGCGACATCTATTAAAACACGGTGGAATTATTTTTTATGCCGTAACTCTGACTCCCAAGTCATTCGACATTGGGACACTGTTAGTGGAAAACCCATCCACCACGGGAAGGTCATACCAAATTGGATGAGAAAAATCGGTGAAACTTTTTGGGAACGTTTTTTTGATGCCATACCGTTTGCCGCTTCTTCAAGTATCTTCAGTTCAAATTTGAACTCATTGCGACGAGTGTTTCTTTTTTTACAGCAGTTTAAAAATGAGACTTTAATTATAATCACCCGTATAATAATGGATGCATTATAAGGCTTTAATTTTAGAATAGAAACTAAAAAATAACTTGATTTTCTGTAACCGGTTAATGTTGGGTAATTTTTCACAGGGTCAGCTACTTGAAAAGTCACCCATCGCTCAACCGATTTTAAAATAGAAAATAGTTCAGACATCAGTGAGGTAGAAGGTTTTTTTTTTTTAATTGAAATAGCGGGATTGTATTCGAATAAATGAATGTAACAAATTTATTGAATTAAATTGAACAACTTTATGAAATAAATATTCCATCTTATTCATTTTTGTGTTTTGTTATTGTGTCCCTCATGGAAGGATGGGTGCGGCTTCTATTCGGATGCTGCACCCGTAGGTAGAAGTCTGACTTTGGCTCCGTGACGCTCTTATCATAGGAGAACGGGACCTACGGCTTAAAGTGGATTCCGAACCACTACAAACATCCATGTCACCGCCGGGACTCGAACCCGTAACCTATGGCACCGAGAGCCAGAGCATTAGAAACTCGGCCACTCTGGCCCATTTCTGTGTTTTAAATTAGCAATTTGAAACTATCCAATTTAATTTATTATAACAGTAACTTTGCATTTCGGTTAGTCAATAAAAGAAACAATTTTTATTTCATTTTAGATAAGATCAAAATTCTAACTCTTCGAAATTTTTATAATAAAAAACATGTAGCGGAATAACAGTCCATTTACAACGTTTAAAAGTGGCAATAATTTAGCGTCGAAAAGAATTTAGTAGCATATCGCTTTATTTTATTGAATAAATAGAACTTTAATGTACAAAACTTATCCAATTAAAATTGATGATAATTTAAAATGAAATATTTTTTTTTTGTATTTATAGCGTTTCCAAGATATTGTTTTTTGGTTATACATTATATTTCTTTTCATTTAAATTCCATATAATTTTCGAAACTATCGTTAAAAACTTACATTTTTTCTTATTACAAATTCAAGACATTAAATAGATTTAAATATCTTGTAATAAATTTATTATTTCTATACGACTGAACATCATTTAATTTTTAAAAGGGCCCGATTTATTTTAAGCATTGATTTTTAATATTTATATAATGATAAGACATTGATAAATCATTATAATAATAATAATAATAATAATATGTCATTGAAATCTTTATATCGATCGTCAACCTTCGGGAATAAGAAAAGGTATGTTGGAAGTTACGCAACTAGTGTGCAAGAGAGATGGGGTTCGAATCTACTGGAGTTGTTTGCAATTAATTCAGAAATGAGTAGATTCGATACTAATTGTCAAAAGTATACAAGGGTCCCTCCTCGACACTCAGGATGTTCGGTAAGTGTTGTCCCGAGTTGTGTCCACTACTACGCCGAAATAAGTGACAATTGCTTCGTAAAATATTTCTCAAAGGGTAACAACATTCAAGACAATAACACCTGTGAGCAAGAATCTGAATATAACGAAGTATAACGTTCGAATAAAAGGCTCGTAAGTCAAATACCTTTCAGCAGAGCATGCAATTGATACAATTTCAGAGTGCAATGAATTCCTGAGTAGGTCAATAGAGCATTCAAATAGTGAATAAAAAAGGATAAATCACAATTATAAAGCAAAACTCTCATTTCCAATTTATTTCCTTCAAGAACTTTAAATTGTATCGAAGTCTTATTTATGGGTTTAAACACGGTAAATGCATGCTACCATTTAAGACAGGTTTGGTTTGGTTTATCGCTCTACGGTCATCTTGTGCACACAAGGGCTACACAGACCGGGACATAAAGTTTAACGTGGATTCCGAACCACTCAGAAACATCCATGCCACGACCAGAATTCGAACCTGGAGCCTGTGGTACCAAAGGCAGAGCACTAGCCCGTTGGAAATCAAGCCTCATTTAAGAGAGGACATCCGATTGAGCTAAAGGAAACATAATTATTAAAATCAAAGGTTTCCATCTACATTGTGTTGTAGTAATGTCTATCTTCGAAATTGGGGGAAACAGTTCAACTATGGCAGAACACAATTCAAAAACGAGACCTTCGATCTGGAGGTAGACAAGCAAATGAATCCTCAGAGAGTTTGTCACAACTTCTTATTTTTCATTATCAACTAACGTGCAATCAGGTCACTTGCAATGACAAACAGTTGACTCAAAGAACAGGGTCTAGGATGTCACCACTTTCACCGACCTATCATAAATATCATAGACCTCACATTTCACACCGACCTATCTGCCTATCATGCATATGTTTAAGCACATCTTAACAGCTGTCTTGATAATTCAACCGTAAATTTCAACGGTTGCAATACTTTTGTTTCCGGCTATAATTTCCTCTTCGAATTCATCCCCGAGGGCATCAAGAACTGCAGTAGGATAGTAATTTGAATGTCGATGGACTGTAATTAGGCTGGCCATTGACAGTTATGGTGCGAAATGTCATTCCATTCGCTACTGCTTTGTTCGATACTGTATTTCAATCGGTACTGTTTAGACCGCTTTGTTGCCATCTATTACACCCTTAGAATCTTATAAGATGAGTTTGATTCGTTACCTTTAACATGAAGCGAACAACCGTTTCCAGTAGCTTAGAAGATGATTTTGCCTCTCTATCTTTAACATATCCAAAATGTATCCTTGTAGCTCAGTCGAATGAAGCATTCAGTGGTTAATTCCGCAGAATGCAATAAAAACCAGCATTCTTTGTGGTTGGTTCCATTTTTAACCGTGCTACTTTCCAGTGGCAAGGGCGGTTTTCTTTACTTTGAAAGCAACTAAATCACATGAATTGCCACGTGGTATGCGTTTTATCGATTGCCAGTGCGTCGATGTTATTCCACTCGTTGTTGAGTTTTCTTTATTTTAAGACACTTTCGTCTATTCTTTCCAACAGGATAATGCCCGGTTGCGCGCAAGTATCATCTATATTGATTGGATTCGAGCATGTGAAAGGCTTCTTTGCTTAATCACAAGATATCTTCTAATTTAATGCCTTTCTTATATGTTAAGCAAGACCTTCCTTCTGTCTCCGTGATCTGACTCAAGAGTTCGAGAGAATTTGACAGGGAAGAAATCTTCGGAAACTCTACGAATTAATATATCAAAATTACATTAAATCAACATATTTTAAATTAAACTGTAAATGCTCTTGTTTGTATAAAAATATATTTTTTTGAAGACGCAATTAGCTTTATGTTCTCATATTCATTTCTATATAATATGAAAATCGTGTTATGTTTTTATTTTGAAAATATATGTAATTTTTTTTAATGAATAACTTAGTAAAACTTGTGTTTTACGTGGGAAACATTAATTTAATTCAATTAATTTACTATTTCAAAATTTCTAGAAACTATTTACAATGAATAATATATAGTTTTTTTATAGATTTAAATTTCTTATTTGATTAATAACATCACATAGAATACTTTTGATTTAATATATAACTAGATATTCCATATGCAACAGCAGTTTGAAAACTTAGTTTGTCATTCCTAATTATTTCAAAAAAATATTTTCTATAAAGTTTTTCTTTCTTCAAACCGAAATATCGCTTCTGGTAGTTTACCATCGATGTGCATTTTTAAAAATGCATAGATTTGTCTTTTTTTTTTCTTTTGATATACTATTCAAACATGCGAGTTCTTAAGCAAACATTTTTGCTAAAATATTGAAAGGCGAACTACACAACATATGTTCTTCTACAGAAAGAAATGTCAATTTAAGAAGCTAAGCTTGATATTTGAATTTTTGACATATTTGTGCCATGTACAAAATGTTTAAGAATTCTAACAGAACATTTTACAATTTTATAGCTCATAAAAAAACAATATACGATATTCTGAACATGCTTCAAAAGAATGTTTTTCCACCAGTATGTGAAAATTACATCAAAAATGTCAAAATATCTCCAACGCGTCTTGTTAGAATACGAAATGTCAGGAGCAAACAGAATGTCAAATTTCAAACATTAAAATAGGTCTTTTAAGTAGACGTGTACTTATCGACTTAAATGTATAATTTTTTTGCGTATTCCCATGTATTTTTCTACATTAATTTTTATGAATAAAATTCTTTAAATGCAATAAATATTAGGGGGTTTTTTTTGTGGTATTTCACCACTAAATTTGTTAAAAGTAATTCAAATATATCTTATCTTACATTACACTGAAGTGACAAAAGTCATGGGATACCTCTCAATATATTGTCGGCCCTCCTTTCGCCCGGCGAAGTGTAGCAGCTCGACGTGGCATGGACTCAACAAGTCGTTGGAAGTCTTCTGTAGGAATATTGAGCCATGCTGTCTCGATAGACGTCCATAATTGTGAAAGCGTTGATGGTGCAGGATTTTGGGCACGAACAGACCTCTCGATGATGTCCCATAAATGCTCGATGGGATTCATGTCGGGCGATCTAGGTGGCCAGATCATTCATTGGAATTGTCCAGAATGTTCTTTAAACCAATCGCGAACAGTTGTGGTCCGGTGACATGGCGCATTGCCATCCATAAAAATCCCATCGTTGTTTCGGTACATGAAGTCCATGAATGGCTGCAAGTGATCTCCAAGTAGCTGAACATAAGCATTTCCAGTCAATGTTCGGTCCAGTCGCACCAGAGGTCCAAGTCCATGCCATGAAAAAGTAGCCCACACCATTACGGAGCCACCACCAGCTTGAACAGTGCCTTGCTGACAGTTTGGGTCCATGGCTTCGTGGGGTCTGCGCCACACTCGAACCCTACCATCAGCTCTTACCAACTGAAATCGTGACTCATCGGAACATTCCACGGTTTTCCATTCATCTAGGGACCAACCGATATGATCACGTGCCCACGAGAGTCGCTGCAAGCGATGTCGTTCTGTCAGTAAAGGCACTCGAGTCGGTCTTCTGCTGGAATAGCCCAAGAAAGCCAAATTTCTCCGCACAGTTCTAACAGACAAGTCCCTTGTACGTCCCACATTGATTTCTGCGGTTATTTGGCGCAGTGTTGCTTGTCTGTTAGAATTTACGACTCTTTGCAGATGTCGCCGGTCTCGGTCGTTAAGTGCAGCCGGCCGACCACTGCGCTGTCCATGGTGGGATGTTATGCCTGAAATTTCATACTCTCGGCACATTCTTGACACAGTGGATCTGGGAATGTTAAATTCCCTAACGATTTCCGAAATGGCATGACCCATGCGTCTAGCTCCAACTAACATTCCGCGTTCAAAGTCTGTTAATTCCCATCGTGCTGTCATCATCACGTCAAAACCTCTTCACATGAATAACTCGAACAGAAATGAAAGCTCTGCGAAAGCACTGCGCATTTATACCTGTTCTACGCCATGCTACTGCCATCTGAAAATTTGCATATTGCTATCCCATGACTTTTGTCACTTCAGTGTATGTATATTTTTATATATTTTTTATTTGCTATAATAAGTTTAAAATTACTTCATATTAGTTACCATACTACTTACCATATTCCATTCTTCTGCATAACTTATTATAGTTACTTACAGCAAATCTGATTGTAGACAAAATTATACTACATAACAAACTTTATGCAACACAGTACACGAACACCTTCGGAGAAATTTTTTTGAAATTACTAAAATATTTTATCTTTACACACATTTTTGGATTGAATACAGCTAAAAACTTAGTATATCACAGAAAAAAATTTAATAATTTTTTTTAAATTTTATAGGCTAAAATAACTGCGAAAATGATCAAAAATTGATACTGTTACAAAGCATGATAACTCAAAATAAAATTAATATTTTTTTAAATTTCTAAGTTTGTATGTGTTTGTACTAACATATTACAGGGAATGGACCTCTAGTAAATTTATATCTTTATTATTTATTACTTTGTATGGGTTTAAATGTTGTCGACACAAAATTCTTCCAAAATTTGCATGCATTTTCAAGTTTAACAATTAAAATAAAAAATATTTATGTAGCTAGAATCTTTTCCAAGGTCAAATCCCTATAAACATTTAGAATAAATATTTATACTAATTTTTGTGACATTTGGATCAAAATTATTTCAGTTATTGTGTTTCAGGTGGAAACAAAATGCATTAAAACACATTTTAAGTTATAGCACAAAACAACTTTTAAATGTAAATAAATTTTTTAAATACAATTGCATATCTTAGAATCCTCCTATTTTATAAGTGTCACCTTCTTTGTCATTAAATAAGACTGTGTTTTTCTTTCTGAGGGCTCTGAAAATTTTTCTGCGCTTTTTTACATAAGGTGTTGATAGCCGCTTAGATTCGTGAATTCTGATGTTATCAAGATGTTTGTAGCCTTTTAATGTAAAAAATCCAGGATTTTCTATGTTTAGCCTTTCAAACACCTTTAGGCAGCCCATATATCCTTCATTAAGTTGAATTGCTGCATCATAGGCTCCTATTTTAAACAGTTTTCAGCCAAACAAAAACTTCTTTTGGCATTTTTCGCCATAAAGTACCGTTAAAGCTTTCATTTGCATTTTGTGTTTTACCGTGCAGACATTTTTGCAAAAGATATCTTGAGCATAACTCTAAATACACTGGCTTGATTATATTCAGAATATTATTTGGCAGGCCAGTGTTTTTTCACTGATGATTTTCCCATTTGCCATAGCTTGCTGATAAAAACACCAACTTTCTTTCCCAATGGGACACTGGCCATGCATGGATTTGTTTTTGTTCGATGCATAATGGAATAATGCAGATATTACACTTTGCTGCATATTTTTTAAATTGCCTACATTGCTACTTATTGCAATGCCATAGTAAATTTGTAGTTTATCAATAAAGGCATCTGTCAATTTACCTTTACCAGATAAACCTCTAGCTTTTGATTTTAATTTACGCAGTCTTGACCCTACTCTTTTTTGTATGTGGCCAATACATTCTAATTTACATACACTGTTTATTCCATAAATGTTTTGCACCGACAAAAATCCTTTGGAATCACCATCTCCATAATAAGATGTGTATTTTAGTTGTCGAGATTTCACCGATCTTCAAAATATTCGATGAGCTCCAACAGATTCCATTTTGGCAGAAGAGCCTTCATAGTTGCATTGGCATATATGATATGCTTTTAAAGCAACATATTCAGCATTCTTATGCATTTTTTGTAATTTTCTGCCGGTGGGACATTACGAAGACATAACTTCCAAGTCTAATAATTTTCCGGTATCAATGAAAAATACAGCGACACATCCATTTAAAAAAGTATGTCCTCTACGTTGCCATGTTCCATCTACAGAAACACCACATTCGTCTCGGTTAAAAGTTTCTGCAACTTCCTTACCTGCATTGCACATAGAATCATCTGCTACATCTGTCACAACTTTCAAAAGTCTGTGCTCGTGCTTTTTATAACCTGATTTTGAAAGTGCTGACAAATTAATTGTTGCACAAAACTTATAAGCTGAAGAAAAACCTTTGCCTATTTGCCTCATGCCATAGACAAATATTGCATTTACTTCAGGAACATTTAGTGTTTTCTGGGTTGAAGAAAATCCTTTTAAAAAATCACACTTACCACACTTCAAAGTGAAGTGGGAGCAAAGT
Source organism: Caerostris darwini (assembly GCA_021605075.1). Classification (NCBI taxonomy): domain Eukaryota; kingdom Metazoa; phylum Arthropoda; class Arachnida; order Araneae; family Araneidae; genus Caerostris; species Caerostris darwini. The sequence continues at coordinate 21,796 of BPLQ01002107.1, forward strand.
CCATATTTTGAATCTTCAAATAAGCAAAGGTTATTATTATAGCATTTGGGACATGACAGTTCAGAAAAGATATTACTTAATGTTTCAATGTCAATAATTCTGTTCCCAACTAATGAATTTGAAACAGATTCTTGCTGGTTGAAACCATAAGATTTCAAATTCTCTGAAAGTTTTGATTCACTTATGGTACTTGTTCCATTACTCACCTTAGCATTGTTTTTACATTTTTTTATTAAATTGATTACCATAAAACTGTCGTTTCCTTCTTCGAGAAGTGTTTTTTACCATTTTTAATACAAAAATAGTGTTGATTCAGCAATAAAACACGATAAACAGATGGATTGTAAATAGTGATGAAAACAATCGTTACAAAGTAAACAACACAAAAGAAACTAGATTTGTTGCCAGATAATTAAACAAATGTAGTGTTGCCAGATATTTTTAATATTTTAAAACATTTAAATTGTATTTATTTCTTATTATTTTCATTTGAAAAATTTTTAACGCTCATAATAAGCGAAAAATAAATGTAAACAAACCAGTCAAACTAGTTTCGGTTTCAGAAAAGTTACTTCCGGTTTCAAAAATGTGACAGTCAGCACAATTTAAATAGCCATAACTTTGCTTCTATAAGAGATAGAAACAAAATTTAAACGCATTTAGAAAGA